>OX579640.1:14848150-15105422 GCA_951230915.1 Antitrichia curtipendula
TAAAGAAAATGTTCTTTCTGCACATTTTCCACATGCGGTGGGGCTTCCTCATTTAAATTGCAGTTCACTTTATTTATGCTCATACAAACATGTACTATTTTTGTTTTATGTCTTTAGTTTATTTTCAATCAGCTCATAAAGCAAACCCATAAAACTTGGAGGATTCTAGATATTGAGATTCTCTGGGAATTGGATTATTTTGATCGTGAATATGCTACCCAGTTCTATAGTAGAACCACCCATAGTCGACCACTTAACCCTTAAAGTCCTAGGCCTTTTTTTCATTAAAGAACACTCAAAACTGTCATTTCTATTGCAAAGAGCAAAAAAATTTAAGTTTTTTTTTTTGCATATCTAATTATAGAACCATGTACTAGACTGGTATAAAAATGCATAGAAAAAATTTCAAAAACTTTGACAATGTAGATTGCAAGTTATTTGCATTTAAAGTAAAGAAAACAATGTTTTTTCAAGAAGATGCTTAGATTGCCCAAAAAACAAGGTTATCCATAACTTTCTCATCATTAGTCCAAATAGAATGATTCAAAGCTTTAGATACACACAACAATATAATATTTGAGAAAAAAACTAAAAATTAAAAAAATTCATTTTTTTGTGATTTTTTTGGAGTTGCTCCTTGAATTGCTTTTGGGACTTGGGTGGCATAAATTTTGCTCCTGAACAACAACACAACATAGCTAATCTAATTTTCTATCTTTAAAATCATGTCAAAATTTTAAAAAAATCATGTCAAAATTTGAGATCACACAAGTCTACCCGAAATCCCAAGAGTCCCTCATAGGGACTTTGGGACTTTAGGGGTTGAGTGATTTCGTGCATGTTCTAGACAATAGAAGGCAATGTAAATTTACTGCCTTGTAGAAAGATAGAAATGATAGGCATTGTCAATTTTTAAATATTTTTTACCTCAAATTACTATGGATTTTGGAAGCCAAAAATTGACTTCAACCTATACCCAACATATAGTCTTCCAATTTCAATCATTTTAGAACTATTTTCTTGCTCACTGCCACTTCCTACTTCCTTGTTCACTACATTAGGACATATGTGATGACTTTATAGCCTCCAACCTTGCAAAGGAAAAAAAATCACATTCCAAACTTCAATTGGAAACATGTTCTAGCCTTGGTTGGAAATAGATGCAGCCTACAAGTTGGGTATGGATCCCTAGTTGGTAATGGATGGTTCTACCATAGTACTCAACAATTCCATCAATTTCTTCTTGCTTCGGAAGAACTGGCTTTAATTAAGGTAACAGGTTCTAAAATCACACAAGCTCTAAAACCACCTTCATCCTCTAGTGTACACTATGTGTACATGTTGCTTTTTCATAGCCTTTAGCAGTGTACAAATAGTGTACATTTGAGGAGGTGGGCAATTGTAGAGTCTTATGCCATTTCAACTTCAAAAATTCATAACTAATTCCGTAAAGCTCCCAAAAATATGAAACAATTTAAAATAGATGCCAATTCCACTTGTCTTTCAATGAAAATTGAATATTATGCCATATGAAGATGTATGTCAAGCTTGGCAGGGCTCAACTTTTAGCCTATCAAGTAACTCAACCCAACAATCTCTTCTATTTCACACTCAGCGATGCCATATTTCAATACTTCTGGACTTTCAAAGGATAAAAAATTAATAACAGGAAAAAAAAAAAACTTTAAGAGTTAATACAAAACATCAAGAGATCTTTGCTAAACATTAGGAGCTCTTTAGATGCTATTATCCAGAGATCTTTGAATGTTTTGTTCAAAATTCACTAAATAATTCAAAAGTAGTTCAGTGTGACATAAGGTAAACCTGCCTATGACAGGCAAAATAACTGATTTGTCATGTTGCCATTACCAAAAAAATTCTGATTTTTTTTCATACAAAGACAAATCTGAGAAATGAAGGAAGCAACTAGAATTTTATTTTTTGGACAAAGTATGAATTTTTAATGAATTTTTGAAATGTGCTATCTAGTTGGCCCAAATGAGTCTATAGACTACCCCAAATCAACAAAAAAAGTGTCATCTTGTCACCTAAATCAGTCACAACATTTTCTAACATGGCTACAAGATTTCCTATCATAGACATGACATTGAAGGAATACAAAAATAACTTTTTACTACCAGTTTACACTAGAAAGGTGTAAGTGTCCTATGACAGTCACTAATAACTCCATGACCATCTCCCAAGGCTTTAGTTATGGTCACAAATCAACCTAATGTAGTCCTAATTTCAATTATTAGGAAAAGTCTGTCATGAGTTAATATTAGACTGTAATGGACAATTTCCTAGGCGCCTGTCATGGGAGATTTGCCTATCATAGACAGGTTTACCTTAGTTGTTTCTGCTCTCTTTTGTGTAATATTTTTACATAGCACCAAGTCTCGTTAAATTTTTGCAGATGACGAGAAGGAAATGGGGCATGTGGACACAAAGCTCTCGTAGAACCTTGACTCTTGGGATGAAGAGAAGGGTGCGGAGTGCTTACTATGTAGCAATTGCAAGCAAGTTGTTTCGACGTGGCATTGCAGATTATCCCTAAACAAATTGGTAGTGGATTTGTCTTATTACTCGGATCTCGCACAAAAAGGAATTCATTGCCGTAGAGTGACAATTACTCAATTAAATTAAATTAGTGCAAGACACAGTGATTGTTTTATATTCACCGAGCTTGCATTGAGAATTGTTTGAATGCTTGGATACTTGGAATCATTGCAACTCTTTGCACAATTCCATGCAATAGCAAAGAGCGTTCCCCATGACGCAGATGACAAAGGAGACGATGTGCACAAGCTTCAACCCTAAACCCCTGCTCCTTTCCCTTGGAATTTCGGTTACTAGGTTCAGTATTCCTGATATGAATATTGGAGCATATGGGTATCCCGTGCTCATCAAAATGGTAGAAATAAAATCAATGAACGCACATGCGCACTAGTAGAAATGAAACGAGGTGTTTGGAGCAGCAGTGTGAGTGTGAATTCATGGACTAGGTAATTGCAAAGCAGGCCCAAGTTATAAAAAATAGTCGTCGGTTAATTAGGACCTACCGAGCTGTGGGCGGCAAAGCTGGTATTGACTTGTGATTATTCTTGATGACTTTGACCTACTTTGCAATTACCGGACACAATGTCAATGTGGGAGAGTTGAGCTCTTTGACTTCTTTGATTGCTTAACCAATCAAAACATGCCACACTAGTGAAGGTCTTGTGCATTTAGATTATGTTAGGTGGAATCTGTACTTCACTAAATTAATACCGGTTGGTAGAAGTAGAGATTTCTCTCAAGTTTCTCACTATTAGACCAATGAAATTTCTACTACTTCGTACCCACCCTGTTGAAAATTTGCATTATCGATCTTAATCTTACCTCTCCTTGACCAATCGAAACACGTCATGACGGTGACATTATGGTGCCATATCAAGGCCCTCATGGGCTTTTCACACCATGTTCTCACTCGATCTATAGCTTGTTGTTCTAGTATTAGTTGTGCACTGTGTTGCAGAGATGGTGAGAATCATAGACAAGGTGAAGTCTCTCTCTCACTTGGTCACCTCTGTCGATCAGGCATGGTTTCCACTTGTGCAATTTGTATCGAAACACATTTAATTTGAAATCATATTTTTTTTGCCACTGATGGATTTCATTTCAAAACATGAGCTTGAAACCGATCTCACCAAAACAGCGAAGAGCTTGCCAGGTGTGAAAGTATGAATGAAACTCATGCAAGTTATTGCAATGAACTGGGAAATGAATGAGTAAGATGAACCTGATTGCGAAACGAAATTTTGAGCACAAAGTCAGACTGAAAAATGCTCAGTCATCTGCACTAAATTTTAGGGAGGGACAACATGTTGTCCTTTTTTCGTATTGTAGGTGAACCCAGGGTTGGGGTTTTTTTTTTCATTTATTTTAGGCATAGCAAAAAACCAATCATAGTTAGTGGAGTGATGAAGCTATTTACATCCACTGAAATGGGTGAAACCTGCAATGAATATATGAATGAAATTTTATTTATTCATCCAAAATAGAGCAAAACCGTCCCAAGATTTGGTAGCATTTTGCAATTTCATCCGCTGGAAAAGGAAGAACATCTCACCAAAGTGACCAAACCAACCTATAAAAAAAAAATTGCATCACTTTCTAGCAAAAGTTTGCTCCAAAAAAAAGAATCAAGGAGTTGCTGCAGCATGCATCAAGTTGCAGCATCCCTTGAGCTTAAACTTATTAGGCCTCTTTATAATCAGGCCCAAGGTAGATTTTTTCATGACATTTAAGTTATTGCCAGTGCAATAAATAACCCAATGTTGGGTTTTAGGATTTAGGGTGGATGCACCTGAAATAAGAGAAAAGACAATTTACCAACTCTTTTCCTTCAATTCCCATATTGAATTGGTTTTTCAAGTATTAAGGTCATATTATTTTTTCTCTATTTTTTACTTTAAACATAAATTTTAATAGACTTTTTCATCGATGGTTTTCTGATATTTCCAAATTGCAAATAGTTTTTTTTCCAATTCCACTGGAAGACAATGAACTAACCAATGGTTCTCCACGAACATTGAAACAATCTTTAGTGGAGTAATACATCATAGGGTGGACACGACATGCAAATAGAAGATGAGAACTCAATTTTTCATCTAGTAGTGTGTACATTCATCTAAAAATAAATAGCATTCTAAGATTTGGTAACGATTTAACGATTTTGTGATTGTCATCCATTGAGAAAGAAAGAATCTATTGTTAAGAGTTCCCTTGAAAAAATTCCTTTGTAACACTTTTGAATGAGTTATCACAAGATCCTACCAGTAATTTTTTTAACTAATGTACTCATTTATTTCTATTAGTACACTTAATCTTTATTTATCCATTTTGTTGTTTTATAATATTAAGAAAGTTCAAGGAATCAGATACATATAATATAATATTAAATTTTTTTAGATTATAATTTTTTGGATGCAATATGAATAAGTTATGAACTTCGGATGTATTGATTACAAGTGTAACTATCCAAATTGACCCTAGGCTCTCATTTCCATGTCCAAAGAACATAAATTTTAGGTTTGGGTCGATTTAGTAACAAGATTTTATTTTAGTGTGTTTTCCTTAGCTTTTGTTGAGACTCTACATTACTCTCTCCCTATTATTGAAGGGGGCAAACTCAACAACACCTAAAGATCTAATGTCACCATAAATAAAAAAATGTGGAAATTAATAGAAGATTGACAATATTATTTCAACCTACACTAATTCAAAATAGTTCAACTTTAATAAAATGCATCTAATCAATGAAGTGGACTTGTTGCACTAACCGGCAAGGAAATCAATTGATCAAAATCCTCTCTTGCTTTTGTACTAAGGTAGGGTGCTTTAAAAGCAACTAGCTCTAAAAACAACCACAAACACAAAGATACATTTTTCTTCCTTCAATGTACCAATGGTGTACATTTCAAGAATCAAGAGGTGGTCGCTTCTCATGACCCCTTCATTTTAACTTCAAAAATCCGTTACTAATTCCTCGAAGGTCCAAAAAATATGAAACGACTTGGGTTCGATTCCAATTCCATTTTCCTTCCTACAAAAATTTACTGAAAATTGTTTCAAGAAGTTTAGCTTCCTCTAAAATGCAACCAGATCTTAAAAGTTCGCTTTAAGAGCACACGACCTTTCTGAAAGTAATTCACATTGCCAACGTCACTCATTCCTCAACAGTGACAGTGAGTTGTGGAGGTTACGTGGAACCCAACAAACCAATATCTTAATAGTGCCAAAGCTCAGAATGTCAAAAAAGTGTTGCAATAATAGAAGCCTGTTGCAATAATAGTTTGACAATTTGACTGGTCTAAGGTAGGGCTACTAACAACACCGACATTGGGACCCCCAAGTCTAATATTTTTTTGTTTTTGTTTGAGGGGATGCTCACTATTTGTACCAATTTTGACTGGTTCTCTGCATAACATTCGGTAGCCTTCATAGAGCCTGCCTTTCCCTCTTTGGAGGCCTCATCCATGAAAAACATCAACTTGAGAATTGAAGTAAGTTTCAGTACCCAGCACCAAGATCGTGGCAGTAGATTTATGTAAACTATTCTTTTTGCAAAACCTTGAACCAGACAAACAATTCAAATTGGGCCATCAAAATTCTTAACCCCTAAAGCCCGGAGGGTGTTTTCTGCCAAAAACCACTCAAAACTACCACTTTTGCTGTATTCACTTAAGGAAACCAATTTTTTTTTTTTTTGAGGAATTCAACCGTAGGATCTTGTACTTAACTTGTCTGAGATCACGTAGTAAAAATTTCATCAAATTTGACCGTACGGATTGGAAGATATTAGCATTTTAAGTTGAACAAAAAGTTTTTTTTCAAGAAGATGCTTAAATTGCCCGAAAAACTAAGATTGTCCATAACTTTCTCATCCCCATTCCAAATAGAATGAATCAAAGATTCACGAATAGGTAAAAACATAATCTTTTAGGAAAAAAATTCAAAAAAATATATATTGACTTTTTGTAATTTTTTTTGGGCTGCCCGATAATCTTTATTTCTTGCTCATTGTGCCATAACTTTTTCATCCGGCATCCGATTGAAACAAATATTATATATCCAAAAAGCTCTTGCAAAGCTACACAACCTCAAAAAATCTCAAAAAAATTCACTTCAAATTGGGACAATAGGAACCTACCCGGACCCAAATTGTCCCCCGAGGGGACAAGCGGGGCTTTAGGAGTTAAGATGATTTGCCAAGAATCTTGAAAACCCCATCCCTATGTCATTTAACCCTAAGTAGCCAACAAAAACAATTTTGATGGACCAATAAGGACATTTGTAGAAAGGAATGTTGGAGCTGTCATTTTTATATTGATATCAATTGTCAATCATGATTCCTCAAAGGATATGGGATAATTTGAAAATGAGAGCTTGACCACTCATTGTCAAAATGTAAAAATCATGTTTGATGTAGAATTTTAGACCTCATTTAGTCATAGTAGAATAACTTTTCTCAAAATATTTTGGACAAGTAAAAGTTGTTAAATCAATTTAAATTTTATCTCCAAAAATCCGTATGATATTTCAAGCCTCCAATCAAAAGTTATGGACAAAATTCAAAGAGGATGTTTGAAAATGTAAAAGAAAACGTCCCTTCCAACTCCTCTTTGAAATTTATCTATAACTTTTAATTGGAGGCTTGAAATATTAGACGGATTTTTGGATATGCAATTTTACTTGATGTTTTTACTTTTTATAGTTCAAATTTTTTTGAAAAAATTTATTCTACTATGACTAAATGAGGTCTGAAATTCTGTTTTAAATACAATTCTTGTTTTAATTTGACTTAACTATGAGTGATTGAGCTCCTACTAATTTTAATTTATATGTCCCACATTGTTTGTTTTACCTCCTAACACCCATATGTATATAAAGAATTGTCTTCTCATTGTGAAGTCATGAATCATGAGTGGCTTTCTAAATGTTGTGAGGAAATTGCAACATAGAGTTCAAAGTTGAATGCTTTTATCTTGAAAATTTTATTCAAAATATTTATTCTGTTGCTAACCTAGTTAACCCCTAAATGCCCAAGCCTTTCCAAGTGCATTTTGTTTATGAAAAAAGAGCATGGACTTATAGTTAGCCCCAACAAAGCAAATTGTTCTTTTTTCAAAATCTAACCGTATAGATGTTTAAAGAGCTTGCTAATTAGTATGAATACCAATTTTCAACGCAAAATTGCACAGGAGTTGTGAGATTATAACAAGAGAAGTTTGTGTTTTATATTTTCAGCATGATGTACATCCCCACAATGGAACTGAAATTTGCATATAAAAGTTTTTTGAGATTAGAGGTGACACGAACAACTAATAATTGTGTTAGCACACTAAAGTATACTTTCAAAAAACTTAATTTTATACAAAAAGCTATTAAACTCATCACACAATCCACCTTGCAATTGTTGAGATGCAAATTCTTTTAAATATAAAAATCACAAATAACTCCAAATCAATATTTTCTTTAGAAAAATTTCAATGGTGAAAATCTTGAAATCACTTTACTCTTTCGACAGGGACAATTTTCAAAGCAAATGGATAAGTACAAGTTTTTAGATCTCAAATCAAATGAAATTGCTCAAAGTTGGAAAATGAAGTAAAATTAGCAAGCTTTACTCTTCCACTAATGGCCATGTATGGCTTTGGAGACTTCTCAATAATCAAATATGTATCTTTTTCAGTGAAAAATAAAAGTTTTCAATAGTTAACCCGAAAAATTGCCCGAAAAAAATTTAAAAACGGTCAGCCGAATTTAACTGCCCATAGCAAAAGGAGTTCAAAATTTTTGATCGACCATATATGGTCGATCGGGCAGTTAGGGGTTAAGTGCAATTTTTTTACTAACCCGGTTGAGTGCATTATATTTTAGTAACCCAGCTTGGGTTAGCCTTGAGTGTTCTCTAGTTTGTTCACCAACCCCCTCTTGCTTGTTTCTGAACAGAGTTTGTCAGACAAATTTCGACGCGTGTTTGTTAGCTACTGATGGTGCCGAATATTCGGCACCATATCATCCAACGGATGAAATGATGCCGAATATTCGGCACCATTCTGTCAAAGGGAAGGCAAACTTTGCTTCTGCTACTGAAGGTTATGTGCTTGCGGACTTGACCCCTAAATTTGTGTTTACATCCACGAGAAAATTGTTTTTTTTTGGGTTTTTAATACTTTTCAGTCCCTTCTCACTATCAAGAATGATTCTCTTTTTTGGATTGAACTATTCCATAAGAACAACAATCCATAAAAAATAGAAGGGACTATACATAACATTGTTTACCAATGAGGCAGGGCTCCTTTTGCATCCATGAAAAAGGGACCTTACACTGAACAAAATTGTCACTTAAGGTAGTCTGCTCTTAAAGCAACCATTTAAGAGTTGATGGCCTTTAGGGGAAGCTAAACTCCTTGAAATAATTTTTAGTAAATTTTTATAGCAAGAAAAATGGAATTGGCATCTAATTTCAAGTCATTTCATATTTTTTGGACATTTGTGGAATTAGTTACGGATTTTTGAAGTTGAAACGCAATACTCACTCAAAGCGACCATCCTTTGAAGTGTACGTTGTTGGTACATTGAAGCAAACAAAATGTGCCCATGTATCATAATCATTTTTAGAGTATAGGTGCTCTTAGAGCAACCTACCTTATTGACGGCTACTTTTACACCACACACCCCAATCCTTGCATTAATTGATAAGTCCCTCCCAGTCATCTAGGGAGGCATAATACCTTCTTAGCTTGAAAAAGACCATTGTTTGGTTATACAAAGTTATGACTTTTGGATTTTGATAAGGAAAGTGTGATATGTCCTTTTAGATTTTAGAGTTGTTTTTATCAGAGCAAGAATATAGAGAGAATCTTTAATAGATACTAGATTATTGAAGACAAAGGAGTAGAAGTGAAGAAAGCAATCGTATTGAATTGGAGAATGAGTGATAGACATTGGGTGTGCAAAAAATAGGAAGATGTACAATAGATATTGTAGGAATTTTGAGTTTCTTGACGATGTGTAAAATGTAACTGACATCAACATACGAAAAATGTACAAATGCAAGCCTACAATATTAGCAGCCTCATCAATATTCACTTTGAAGACCTTTGGATTTAGCAGACGTTGCTTTCATAATTCATACAAAGCAATCAATATGGAAAAATAAAAATTCGACATTTGAAAATACATGCTTAATGTCAAAAACACTCAACTTGGATGTATACATAATCATTTACTCAAAATTGACACAAATTCAAGTGTGCTTCTTTTGTGACTGATCAACACTTAGTACATAGGGATAGCTGAAGACATCATCTACAAGAGAATTTTTTTTTTAAAATCAAAAAAATATATATTGTTGACCATAATATATGAAAGTACTGAAAATTAAAATTGGTCTTAATAAAGAATATCTCTAATGATTGAACAAAATTGCTACACTCACTAGTACAAATCTATATTGTAATCAACATTGTTTACCTCAAATTTCACATGATTTGATGTGATTTGAAAATAATGAACCAAACGCATTTATATAGGTGATGGTTATAACTATGTTTGCTTCAATGCCATGCATTAATTTTGCATTTCTATGTATATAAACATGGTGTGATTAGCATCAACAATAATGTATTATATTATAGATGGTTCTTTTATTATTATCATATTCTATTGTAAATTTCAATGAACTCAATGGTTATTAGACTTAGAGAAGGCAAATATTTTATACAAGTGAGGTGTAGGAGGCATGACAATCCACATAGGATATATCAAAATGCAATAATTGCAAGTTTATCAAAACTTCAGACTTCATGTAAGCATAATAATTTGAAATTTTTCAAAAAAATTCAAGTACAAAATGTAGGGATTTATGTTAAATTTCATCTCCAAAAATCTCTTTATGATTTGAATCATCAATTTAGAAGTTATAGACAAAGTTCAAAGTTAAAGTATAAACTGAATTCAATTAATGAACCTCCATACTCCAAACCATGTCTATAAATTTCTAATAAAGGTTCAAATCACAATGAACTTTAGGAGTTAAAATTCAATATGAATTCCCATGTTTTCTTAGTTGAACAAATTTTGAATTTTTTCATTACTATACTTAAATGAGGTCCAAAGTTATGCTACGTTCCCAACTTGTAGAGTGCAGTTTTAGTATGAGCGGTTATGCTTTGCCTTTGCTCCAAATTATTTCATATTCTTTGTATACTTGCAATGCATGGAGGTGTAGAAAATATTTCCATTGTATTCAACAGTATCATATTGTGTGCAAAACCATGTTATCTAGAGTTTCATTTGGCATCCATTGTAATAACAAAGAAGTTTAAGATCAATGTATCATTCCCGCAATTGTTTTCAATGATTTTTGTTATGACAAAGACAAAAATGTTATTTCTAACGTGTTTAATATAGAAATAATATAATTTTCTACAATTTTGGATTTGGATTTACACTAAGCAGTAAAAGGGATTAAAAATTAACAAAAAACACCATATGCCATCATGAGATAACGTAGACCTTCTTGAATTACAATGCAAAAAGTTTCATTTTAATACCAAAGTTCAGACCTTGCCTCTATCAGTACTAAAGATAAACATTTTTCAAAAGCATAAATTTCATTTGAACATTAAAAATTTGTAATTTTCCTAAGTTAATTTAGAATTATGCTAAACTTGCATTCCATTTATTTTAGTTGTTTTAAAGTATTCCTTTACATTTTAGTAGGTCTTACATTTATATAGTAATTCTAAAATTATTATAAAATAATATTTGATGTAAATGAAATGATTAGTATCTTTCATTGAAAAGATTCAAGAGTACTAATTTTGGATACAAATGACTCAAATGCATAGAATCTCAATAGTAATAACTCAACTACTCAAGACAGTCATTGACAAATCTATGTTTAATTGCTAAGGATAATTGCTCAGAGACAATTTATTAGCAAAAATTTCAATTGGACAATTAAATAATGCTGGCTTACAAGAAGTTCCTTGTTGACTCTAACACCCATACTAGTTGGAAATAAATAACACCAAAAGACAAATAATTGCTATAATCTTCAATATATGAAGCCATCAGAAAGTATATTAAGGTTTAGTAGTCTAGCAATTAACTCTTTGGTTAAACTGACCAAGACCAAGGTAATTAAATATTTAATGAGTTGGTTGCATGGATAATGCCATAGGTCCTTACTAATGAATTTTTAGCATGGTGTCTTAGGTACATGTACTTCTTGTTGTACATATGGCAATTCAACCTATTTTTTACTTCTAAACTCCCATTTAGTGAAGTAATATATGTACATTTATATAGAAGCAAAATTTGAAAGACTATTTTGAAAATGGTCCATAGGTAAAGCCTTTGTCACATGTCTAATAACTTGATTTGCAATGACAACATAGAATATATCAAGTTCACTATGATGTGATAAGACATGTTGATGTCCTTCATCCTATGATGGTATTCAAGATTGTGAAGAAGTCTAATGGCAACATGATTGTATTTATAGAGTGGAGTGTAAGAAGATGGTGAAGCCAAACAATCTCCTTACTAAGTTGGAAGCAAGGGTGATGCTGCAAGCTGATGAATTGAGCAACCAAATACTCGGCTTCAATCAAGTGCTTCCAGTAATAGAAGGTTAATTGTGACTTGTCCATATAATGAGACCCTTGATTAGGAAAAGATGACATTCACTAGTGCAAGAATGGGTAGATGCTTGGTTTGGTGTTTCAATAACTATATCACAAGGTTGATTTCAAAGTGGATTATGTATTCCAAAGTGACTACTACACAAAGTATTATAGTTTTCTATGCTATTTTGAAACAAAAATATAATAAGTTGATTAAGAAAACATCTATGTATTTTTTTTTGGCAACCAATGTCTATCAAAATTGATTTATAGACTCTTAAAGATAAGTAAATGGATTGTCACAATGTACAATTAATTTTTATTCATGTAGACTTTTTTTTTAAATATAAACACATAGAAATGGTGTATAGTGACTAATGTAAGAGTAAATGAAAACATTCTTTATCTAAAAATGAGTTCTTTGATCCCAACATCAATGTATTTCATATGGTTATGGAGTTTTATAGAGTGAAATATTAGAAGATTTTTGAGGCTTTTAGAAGACTGTGAGTTCCCAAATTGTAGGGATCTTGGAAACAACGCCAAATCAACGGTTTGATGTGGTAGGGAGACGGCTACATTAGATAATAATTTTTAATTAATTTTTAAAATTATATAACAAATTAAATGCCTTAAAAAAATTAATTAAAAAATTTTAACTTTAAAAAAAAATTAATTAAAAATTTTAAAATTAAATTTTAAACTTTTTTTTACTTTAAAGCTTTAAAATTTTTAAATTATTAAAAATTTTAAATTATTAAAAATTTTAAATTATTAAAAATTTTAAATTATTAAAAATTTTAAATTATTAAAAATTTTAAATATTCTAACAACGTTGTAGTGGTTCACATCAAAAGGATTAGCTCCAAAACAATCTCTCAGAGGCCTCAAATCTCCTCTAATGATTAGATCCAGTCTTTTATATATATTCATTTTCTTATGGATTTGAATGGCATGCGGGATATGTTTAGAAGCTTAAAGCTTGTATCAAGCTCTATCAATCAATCCTCCTTTATGGAACTATTGTTGTATATGTGGCTGATCAATCACTTATGAAGGTTCTCCTTAGGTGGTTGATTGGTGAAGCATTGTGTGCCAATATTGAGATGCCCAACCATGCATCCACCCAAATGGCAATCAATCATGTCACTGACAAAATTAAAATCAAAATAATTTCATCAACAACATAGACTTCTAGAAGCTTGTGAGTAATGGTGAGTGCACGTCTTATATAACCAAGGATGATGTTGATCTCTTTTGATTTAAATCTGCCAATAAGACCATCGTCTTCTGAAATGAAAATGATCATAAGAAGGGCACTAATATTGTTGTATGCACACATATAAGCTTCAATTGATTTTAAGGGCATAGTTAGTTAGGAAATAATTAAATTGTTGGCTCCATATACAAAAATATTGTCAAAGACTACATAAAATCCTTTTAAAGTCAAAATCTCATCTTGAGTATTGACATCAAATAGTGTCAACTTGAAGTCCATTGCGGAAACTATAGATAGCACAATGTAGATAATAACTAGAATTTCACTAATGAAAAGGTTTCATTTTAAATAATCCTAGTACGTCGGCAATAGTCTTTTTAATACCAATCGAGCCTTGTATAGCTTTATATTGTTGTCTAAATTGAGTTTCAATTTATAAATCTACTTGTTTTGGATGAAAACTTGATTTGGTGGAAGGTCTTGGAGAACCCAACTAAATACTTCAAAAATTCTTGTATCTTCATTAGTTGTGAGTACAATAGATCAACCTCTTTTTCTAGATAGAATTTTGCCATGTACATGATTTTTAAAGCTAGTTCTAAGAAAGCCATAATAATTAGTTGTTGAGCACACTCTGGCTCCTCTATCTATTGCTTTTAATGGTGCTTTGAAATGAAAATCAATTAATTACCATTTTTTTTAGTTTCTTCTTGGTTTGTAATCTAGAAGGCACAACCATACCTTCAAACCTTGGCAGTTGTGTACACTCTTCACTTGCTAAAATGTTGTATGTTTTTTTATTTGAAGGTGTTATTTTATTTCTTCTTGGGCAGTTTATTGTTTGCTGTCTTGTAGCTACTATAATTTTCAAAGCTCTTTTTTTATGTGTTTGCTTTTGCATATGTATTTTTGGAACTTCTGCCATATATAAGTCACCATGAATATCGTGCTCCTACATTCCTTCCATATTATTGTTAGGATGCACTACATGGTTGCAAGAAAGACCGTTTGTTTTTTGTAGCACTTTGCCAAAATTGCAGTTTCTTCAATCAATACTAGGAGTATAATTGTTGATCTGCAAAATTGATGGCTAAAAGTATCATTGTGAGTACTATGACTACTTGCAAGTATTAAAAGAATACTAATTGAAGAAAAAAGACAATTTGTGATAGAAAATAGATACAACAAAGTGTAAACTAATACCAAATAGAAAACCATGAACAAAATAATCCAAATAAATTGACAATTTGTAAGGACTTGAAGGTCATTAGATTCCACCAAGAAAAGAAGTTGAAACCATCTTCAATGTTCAAAAGTATGAGCGCAGGGGAGACCCATTTGTACGATTATGGAAGCTATAAAATAGTGTATTTCTAGGGGTTTTTTCTTAGCATGCACATGTCCCTATACTACAGAAATAGATCACAAAAATTTCAACTCTAGATCATGCATGTTGGTTACTCCCGAGTACCAAAGAATCCTAAACCTCAAAGTGTGACAAATTAACAAAATTGAATTTTAACTATAAAATGATTTTTTTTAATTAAAAAAAATAAAGAATATTAATACAATCAAATTAGCCATCTCTAATAAAAATTTCAAATTCATTGACTTCTACCTTCAAAAAATTTAGCAGAAAACAACTCCATTATTCTGAATGTGACGCAAAATAGGACTAGTCTTTCTTGCAATCACCCCAATCTTTTGTGGCCGGTCATCTTTAGTCGCTTGATTTTAGAGAGAAGTTTTAAATTGTTGTTTCTTTCTCTAAAAGCTCAAAATGACTACATCTCCCCTCCTCTGTGTTCAACAAATTTCAATCGTAGCACTTGCAATTCATGTAGCTGATCCACTGCATCCCTTGCTTGGATGATTGCTACCATTAGAAGAAAAATGTGATTGCCACAACCGGCTAAAATGTGACTAAGTGTCCTATACAACTATCCTACGACTGTAGCCCTCTCTATTTGTACCAAATCTTGCTTTATTGTTTTTTGCCATTGTTTAACATCATTAGTACATTGTTTTAATTGGAAAGTAGTCATAGAATGAAGTATTAAACAATGCTTTAGTTACAAAGCAGTTGTAGAATGAAGTGTAAGGTTACGAGAGTTGTAACAAAGTTCACATTTAGAATGAATGTGAATTATTTTCCATCCAATATTCATCATAGTTGTCAAAGTGGACTAGTCTATACTCTATGATATCCATCATGTCAATTTGTAGTTGCAAAAAATGATCCGAAAATCACTAGGAAACAACTGCCACTGTAAAATGACAATAATTGTTTCTTAGTTGTTTTCTAGTCATTTTTTAATTGTTTCCTAGTTGTTTTGTAGTTGTTTCATAGTCATTTCTAAAGATATTTTTCAATTGTCTTATATCAATTGTTCTATATCAATTGTCAAGAATACCATTAGGTTGGACATATAAGACTTGTAAATAGTTGTATCTTTACATAATTAAATATGTTAAATAAAATTCTAAAATTTCTATAGTTTGTAGATTTCTATAATTTTTTAAATTTTTAAATTTTGTAGATTTCAAAATCAATGAATTCTACAAGCTACAAACAAGTCGCAAATGCACCACAAATAAGGTGCAATGAAGTCATTGACAAGTTGCAAACACTTCACAAACAAGTTACAGATGAGTTGCAAACAAGTTATACATTAGTCGCAAAGGAGTCGCCAATAAGTTGTACCACTCATCAATTGAGTGACCGATCTCACATGGCATCAAATACCACATAAGTGACTAAGTCAAAAAAAAATTCATTAACAAAGTTCCAAGTAGATTGTTGAATGACTTTTCACTTTGTGGCTATAATTTGACATGCGACTTGTCCACAACGACTATAAGTCTCTAGATTCTCACCAGTTGCAAATGTCCGGTATAACCCAAAAAACAGTTGTTCTTTGTAGTCACAAACCCCTCATTTTCTTCTAGTGTACTAAGTCAATTTCTCCTATTGTTGTTTTGGGGCATGAGATGATGCCTCTCTTTAAGAATTGAACTTTGTCATCCTCACTTCTACTCTTTGTTTTCGAGAACAGATCATATTTTTCTATCCTCATTCTATCCTCATATTCTTATATCTTTGCCATCATGATCTATAAAAGTAAATAGCTTATATAAAATGAAAAGAAGATGTTCTATTCAACTAATATACGCTCTATCACTCCAAGCTCTTCCTACTTCGTTTGGATGTTTTGATCATTTACCAATTTGCTTTTGCTTTAGCTCATTTGGACCAATTCTAATTTTTTTTTTTTAGAGCCGAATATTTAGCTCTAAAAGAATTGCATATTAAACTCTAAAAGAATTATATATTAAACTCTAAAAGAATTATATATTAAACTCTAAAAGTATTGCATATTAAGCTCTGAGAAGTAAAATCGCCGCCCACATAGTTTTATAGTTTGTTGTGCTTAATGAAGAGCACCATTTATGCTTCAAACTAAAATTAGTAAGCATTTTAAAAAGCCCTATCACTTCTAAATCATAATTAAGAGGTTTTAAGGTAATTTCAATTATGCATGTAATTTTTTTCTCTTCACTCAATAATCTATCAACTATTAATTGAATATTCTTAATGAAGAACTTCATTATGATTAAAAGCTATAATAACACTAATAAATGATTAAATATTATAATAACACTAATGTAATCAAAAGCCACCATATCTTACTCATTAATAATTTTCAATATGTGTTTAATCCATAAACAACGTTGCAACCTTTTTTTGGCTGATAAATTAAAAAAGGATTCTTCTATGGGGCATAAACGCAACTATTTATCTTCCAAATTTTGTATGAAAAGGAGAGGTCTTCTACAATAGTTTGACTTCCAATAAATACATTTGAATTTTTTTAAACCAATAATTAACACGATATCAAAATGAATGATTTCCACGATTACTAGTCCATCCTTTAACACTTGAATGTTATAACGGTTATTTTTTAGAAATGTTGAGAATCAAAAATTTACGAGAGCACATGTCTAGTAATTATTATAATCTCAGAATCCAGATGGTGGATTCTCTTAGAAATTGTACATTCACATTCATTAGGTAGTTGGCTCCAAAATTCAATAGGAAGTCCTCAATAAACAAAGCAATTTCAAATTATTCTGTTTTTCCTTATCAAGTGCAAAGAATTTCTAGTGTTTGGCTTGTGACATATAGTGATTAACTCCTGAGCGTCCAAGCGCCTCAAACATGGCCTTCTATATTTGAAAGATTGGCCTATTTGACTATTATAATCTTTTCAACAATACGGTCAAAACATTTGTCCATTTCCCCTAGCTTTGACTTGTCTCTACTACCAATTTTAAAGTTCAATTACTATGAATTTTGTTTTGGATGACAATTTGATTAGAATGAGTTAAGAAGGATCTAGATTTTGGTAAGCATGCGCCTAGCATTCAAAGGGTTAGGGTTAAACTGCATTTTAAAATAAGTTCCAAAATGATTTAACCTTAAAAGAGGGATTGGTAACTATGGAAATCATCCATTTGGGTATTGTGTGAATCACCGGCTAAAAAAATCTGGAAGTCTTCATTGGAAGTCAAATTACTATAGAAGATCTCCACTTTTCACATAAAATTTGGAGGATGAATAGTTGCACTTCTCCCACATAGAAGGATTCTTTCTCATTCATCGGCCGAACAACGGCCGCAGCGTCGTTTATGGGTTTAAGGCACGGCGCGATTTTGGGGGTACCCACCGTAACTTGTGCAAGTCCTGGCGGCGACTTTGGGTGCACTCGGCAGAATTGCTAAAATTGGTAAAAAAAATGGGTGCTTGGTCTTGCACACCAAGCTTTTTCCTCACCGACTGATCGACAGCTTTGTTTTCCAGAGTGTGTTCACGCATTGTCAACCTTTAGGTGATGCGGGTGCTGATCTTTTTTTCGCGAGAGTTGCGTTTTCAGGGCGCCATTTGGTGTTTGAGATTTGCAATTTGGTTGCAAGGATCCGGTCAACTGGGGTTGCGTTAAGCTAAGTTATGACTGTTGCATTTGTCGTTTTGGGGGTTCGATTAGGGTGTGGCGAAAGGATTTCTTGCTCGATCGGGTGAAATTCCGAGGTTATCTGTATGCATTGAGCCATGGGAGCCACGAGAGGAGCAATTGGTGTTTGTGTTGTTGTAGCGCTTGCTCTGTCCACCTTTCTTGTGTCTTCGTATGGGCAGAGTCCAACTTCCGTTGCGCCTGCTTCGGAATTCGTGTTCCCAATTTGCGAAGGCGTGGAGGTCGTGTACGTGTTGGAGAATGCGCGGGAGATTTACCCGAAGGCTCCCTGTGCGGCCAAGCAAGCGCATAGGTTCATTGCGCAGGTCACTTTGACGAACCTGGGGTACTCGACTCTTGAAACTTGGGGTGTGGGACTCAGTTACAGCCACGATGAGGTGAGACATCGTTGCTTCTCTCTCTGTTCGAATTCATCATTTACACGCAGTTTTCACACCTGCAGTGCAGTTCGTAAAGTATAGTAAAGTCTCCATTTACCATACAGGAAGGAAGAGGTTACATTCAGTATGTCGGGGAAATTTGAACATTTTTCCACAACAATCCAGAGACTTGCACATGCCCATCTAAAATTTGCACATTTCTTTTCTGTTGAACTGCAATACTATTGTCAAAAAACAAATGTCAATAGATCAAGTATTTTCGCAATTTGCACAATTCAAAGCGCACCTGTATGGTCAGGAGCCTCGAATGCACTGTAAGGTTAATGGAACCTCTGACAACCTTTCGTGGTTCTGCTTCAGAGTAGAATCTTTTTGTGTGTTTTTCTCTTGACTGTTTTCTGTTTCGTTTGTGTAGATTCTGGTAACGACGGGGAGATTACACCTGGAGAATGGAAGTGCGCTTCCTGCAGCTGTGCCTGCCGGGGCAGTGTTGTCCCCCTCTCCTCCTCAACCCCTGCGAAACGCCATTGAAACAGGTGGGGATTTGTCGGAAATGGCGCAGAGATTCGTACTAATTGGCGTTGAGTACGGAGAGCCGCGGTTTCCTATGCCTGTCACTCTGAACATCACCGACCCGCGTTACGAGTGCAGCACGCCTAAGCTTTACGCAAGTAAGTCGTGCTTTAATCTCTGTCTGTCTGCAACACTAGAGTTTCGTTTCTATTCTAAGGTAACTACACCTAAAATCACACGCTTCCTAGAATCGCATTCTAAGGTGATTGCACCTTAAATTTGCATGCTTCCTAAAATCACATTCTAAGGGAACTGCACCTAAAATTGCATGCTTCCTAAGATCGCACACTACAGATTCTTGTCTAAAATGTACTCCCACTATTCACGAGAGTCTATGATTGTTTTTAGGAGCACCTATTTTCAACACTTTGAAAATTCGTAGTTTATTCATACGGTGTCCAAAGTATGCATTCTAAGAGAATCTAGAATCCCCTTTTTCACTACCAACAGGACCCTAGAAAAATAATTCCAATGTAATAATGGGAACCATGCTGAATTGCTTATTTGTGTGATTTTAGGTGTGGATAATTTACGCTTGATTCATTTTTGCAAAATTTGAATTTGAAGCAGTGAAGCATGCTTGATGAATTTGTAATTCAATAGCTGAAAAACAAAGATAATTTATTCGAAAATTTGAAAATTTGAAACGCTTAAGTTTCAATTTTTTTCTGTGATTTGAATTTTTTTTTTTTAAGATGACTTTTCTTACAGTCTGAATTCCAAAACTAATTGAGACTAATTTGTAATTGCGTATGCAGATTCAACAATGCACACTTGCTGCGCTGGGCCCATCGATGATATCACGCGCACTGGTGATGACTCATTTTTTCCACCCATTTTCTATGCATTTTTTCAATTTCTGGGTTGGATTATTTCTGGGTTGGATTAGAAACTTCTTTCAGTTTTCTACTTTGAGAACTTGGCTGTTGAGGGTTGGTTTTTGACAAAATTTGGAAGCCAAGGAATAATATTTTATGATGGGGGTTCCTAGAAAGCAAGCAAAACTTGGTTTTTAAACCTCCCTACCCATCAACCAACTCTAGCACCCACTAATGTTAATCTTAAAATGTTTGATGTACCGGTATACTGCCAAGATGGGGTCGTTTTTTCATTCTCATACTTTGATTGTTAAACCTCTTCCTAAGAAAATGGTATTGGGTTCAAATGGCATGGAGCTTTACCAAATACTTACATGCCTAGATGGAATGAAGTGTGGCACAAATTTGACCCCTAAAATAATGCAATTTTCATATGGTCTATTGATCATAATGTTGTTGCAGTCAACCAATTCAAAGGTCAAATTGTAGTTTTGCCTGCTTTCAAAGAGCAATGGATAGTGATCAGATTTGACATGGCAACAATATGTGTTCAAAAAATAGTTTTTCCATCCTTGAGGCCTCCCTAAAACCATCCAAAGGATACAAAGCATCCTCTCAAGTGTTTTAAGGTTAAGATGTCCAAGAGTGCAATTTTTTGACTAAAATCATCCATATGGGTCACATAGAATACTTTACTGTAATAAAAAAGAATCAATGAAGACATCAATATATTTCATTATCTTTTGGAAAAATATAGCAATTCATTCTCTACATAATTCACAACAAATTTTTTTGCTTTCATCATATGAGGTCAGTGTTTACCAAAAATAATTTACCGTTCATATAGTGTAAATAAGCTTAACCCTTAAACAACAGACTTGAGGGGCTTCGTTTTCAAAAAATCGTCATGAAAACTCCTTTAATACTCAATTACATGTGAACTTCCTTAGTATCATTTTCTTTGTCTTCACAAGATGCATCTATCAATCTAAGTCTTAGGTTTTGAAATACAATTTCAACTTATAATTTTTGCATTGGAAAGTTTTACAATTTTTTTGAATAGCTACCCGAGGCCTTGAGGAGGTGGAAGTTCATCATTGATTGGTCATTTGAACAAGCTACATGATGACCATTTAAAAAATATTTTAAAATCCTAGTTTGAATAGCCTTCCTAAGACCTCAAATGTCATTTAAAAATTAAACCTAGAACATTGGGTTGTTGATTGTAGAAATCATCCTTTTTGTTACTATGTGAATCATTTGCTTAAAAAACGCACTTAGTGGAGATCAAACTACTAAGCAAGCTATTTTTTTTTCACACAAAACTCCAATGTTGAACATCTACACTTCTATCTTATATACACTAAAATATGGTGAAATAGATTGCTTTAATAATTAGGTTGCCTTACTCCAAAGAATTATTTCACAAACATCAAAATCAACAAATATTTCTACAAATATTTCTATTTGTACACATGAAGGTTCACGGGTCGCAATTATAATAATACCTAATTCAAAAGTAGTGCATTCTTGTATACGATAATAATAATTGTTTAGTATCAAATAATGTCAAGAAATTAGTGTGGAGCAACTTAATTTCACTATTTATTATAGTAGTCAACCTATTTCCAATTAGCTATCTATTGTTCCAAGTTAGTTTGCTATATTTTCAATCAATGATGATAAAAAAGAAATCTCATTGGTTTAGGTGACATCTTGTATAGAGCAACAACAACAACAATAGTAGCAAGAAATTTTGGGAAGGTGTTAGGAAATTGAAAGTCACAATTATCAATTATATTGAAGCATTGTTGATTATGTAACCAACCTATGGTTCAAAATAGGGTGATCTATATAACAAAAATAGGTTGAACAGAATCTTCATGAAAATCATCTTATTTTTTTTGTTTCTTTTTTTCGTTTTGTTCACGTTTCTTTTTCTTCTTTTATTGCCGCTTTAGCTCTATCTAGAATTCTTTGCTAGTTTTTTTCTTTTTCTTTTATGGATGCTTAATTTCTTTTTGGATATTTTTCTCAAGTTTCTTTTGCAAAAACGCTTCCTTAGATGTCTTGAAGGATTCAATCACACACACATAGGTTTGTCAACATCACACATGTGTGGACATTAGGATGTCCGTCAAAACATCAACATTCAACCCCAATGTCCATTAGGATCTTGAAAAAATAAAATATATTCATTTTTGAACAGCCTGGATGGCCCATCCATTGAGCTAGATGGTTTGTCCGTTGAGCACGACCTCCTTGATTTAGTTCTTAGTATTGCTATTGAATGAGGTTATTGAGCCTAAGTACAATGGAACTAACTAGACCTAACTACCCCCACTTAGAGCTTGTTGATCTACATATCAAGAATGGAAAAGATGGGTTATTTAATGGTCTTTTGACTTGATGATGCATATGGGCTCCTAATTTGTCACTAGGGACTTATAGTTGTTTTTATTTTTCACAATTTAAATTCAATTTTATACGCACACATATTCCCCCCCAAAAGAGTGTTAACCAAATTAGGTATGTTACATGTCAATGTGGTATTTGGTCCAAAATAGAGTGTTATATCCTAATTATTTGCCAATAAGATAGAATCTGTGAATACTTTGTAAATAGTGATTAAATTGCTTAAACCTATTGCATATGTGATTCATTTGAACTAAAATGGTTCAAATGAACCCCAATGAGATCCATATATTAATTCCTGAACATAGGTTTTTACTTCATAATTAAAGCCAATAAATAATAGGAACTCCAGTTGCTAGCTTATAAGATCATCAATTCAAGATGAACCAAAGGAGGGAATTTGTGGCGGAAGTACAATGTTATAGGATTGAAATCATGCAAGGAATTCAACTTATCCCAACTCCCACAACTAGGGTGAATTGACCCCTTCATCGCTTGTCCCCTAACAGCCATTCTAGAGATGCATGTAAAACAAAAAAAATCCTATTTTGTGCTTGATTAATTTATCTTCTACACACCTCCCAATTCATTTGGGGCCTCTGATTGCAAATATGAAATGAAAATTTGTAAATTTTATCATTTATGGCAAATATATAAAAATTCAATGTGAGTTTCACCCCAGCCGGTTGACCCTCACCGTGGGAGTCTTAAAAAGTTCCAGATGGTGAGTGGGGCCTCAAGACTATACCTTCCCGTAGTTTGAGTTTCTTGTGTTCCTTTGTTTTTGGTTCTATGCTCACTATCTCTTCATTGTCCAGCCCTTGAGACTTGGTTGTTGTTCTTTTGGTTCATATTAACCTCTAAAGGCCCGTTTGTCCCCTCGAGGGACAATTTGGGTCTGGGTAGGTTCCTGTGACCTCAATTTGTAGAGAATTTTTTTGTGATTTTTTGAGGTTGTGCGGTTTTGCAAGAGCTTTGTGGATATATAATTTTTATTTCAAATGGTGCCCGGGAGAAAAAGTTATGCTAAAATAGAGTTTGGCGGGCAAAACAAAAAAATCACAAAAAGTCAAAATAAATTTCTTAAATATTTTTTCCAAAATCTATGTCTTTTTTTGTACATTTGAAGCTTTGATTCGTTCTATTTGGACTAATAATGAAAAAGTTATGGACAATCTTAGTTTTTCGGGCAATCTAAGCATCTTCTTGAAAAAATAACTTTTAGGATTCATTTTTGAATGCAATTTTTACAATTTTCAGAAAAAAATTGTTAGACAAGGTTGAATTTGCTTGCTAGAACAATCTCACAGTTGGGATTATGGTATTTCAATTTTGTCTTAGAGCTATTAACGATTTAGTTATTCCTTCAATCTTGAACCTACTTCTACTTAACAATTTTTTAATGAGTGAAAATTTAGTGTTTTTTTCTTGAATTTTTTTTCCTAGATTCTCAACTGAAGTATTCAACATATAATCTTAGAAAATCAAAACCAGCAATACAAAAAATTTAAGTTAAATAGGTTCAAAGCCCAAAAATCTAGTCAAGCAAGGTGCAAAAAAACTTGTTTTCTTCACTTTGAATGCAAGTATCTTGCAATCTATTTGATCAAAGTTTCTGAAATTTATTGCATACATTCTCATACTAGTCTAGTATAAGATCCTACAGTTAGATATGCAAAAAAAAACAATCAATTTTTATAGTTTTTTGCTCTTTGCAATAGAAGTGGCAGTTTTGAGTGTGTGTTTTGATGGAGAAGAGGCCTCGGGGCTTTCGGGGTTAATGCACTGAATGGGTTTCCCATTTGTTCAAATATAATAATAATAAAATAATAAAAAGTTTCCAGATGGAACTCAAGTTCCACTGGGATCATCCAACTGTTGCATGGTGGATTTGTTCGAGGTAGATGCTCTCAGATGCTCCGCGTCTTGTTACCAATTTTGACTCGTTCTGGAATCTAGACTAAAGTTACTAAAATACAATTCATCTCTGTTTCCTCCAGGAGAAACTCAGCTTTAATTAATTGTTGTTTTTTGTAACAGTTGCCTCGCCCTTTTCACGTGCAAATAAGTTTTATAGTAGTTCTCTTTGAATCAAGATTCCAGAAGAACAGCAATCAAACGAACAAAAACAAGGTTCTTTGTACTTTTTCCTCTATCAATGGAAATTGTCCATGTGTTTCAAAAAAAAAAAAAAACACAAACAAAAAAAAAAGGGGCCTGCCTGTGCATTCATTTTTGTAAGAAAAAGAAAAAGTCGGTGAGTCAAGGCTTTGGTGTTTCTTGCTTGTCAGTTATTCGCAACACCACATTAGTAGGATGGACTCCATTAGGCTATTTGTTTTTTTGTTTTTTGTTATGTTGAGATCTTTGGGACCGTATATTCACGGTTGCGTGCTTGGTACCGTCGGAAAGCCTCCGGCAAGGAGGGGTGCACAGGCTTTGTTTCATCGCATTCCAACCTACGGTGTGAAAGTTATTGGATTTTAAAACTTTGAATGAATTAGAAAAATTAGAAAAATAAAATTTATTTTGTTTTTGATTGTGGCAACCATCTATCAAGTTAGGGTATTTATTTGTTTTGTTTGTTACTTTGCAATCTTTGGGACTGTATGTCCCCTGGTTGGTATCGTCGGAAAGCCCTTGGCAAGGAGGGGTGCATAGGCTTTGTTTCATGGCATTCGAACGTACGTTATGAAAGTTATTGGATTTCAAATTTTTTTATGAACTAAAAATTTAGAAAAATAATTTAATTCTGCTTTTGACTATGGCAACCATTTATTAAGTTAGTCTATTTGTTTGTTTTATTTGTTACATTGAGATCTCTAAGACCGTATGTCCCATGATTGCATGCTTGGTACTGTCGGAAAGACCTCGACGAGGAGGGGTGTACGGGCTTTGTTTCATGGCATTCCAACCTACTATGTGAAAGCTATTGAATTTCAAAGTTTTTATGAATTAAAATATTAGAATATTTTTATTTTTGCTTTTGAGTGTGGCAAACAACACAGGCATACTATTTCATTATTAACCTCTAAAGTCCCAATGTCCTCTTGGGCGAGAAAATGGATTTTGGGCAAGCTCCTATGGTCTCAGTATTTGTCATTATTTTTTTATTTTTTTGTGAAGACATGAAAACACATTAGCTTTCTAAAAATATAATTTTCATTTCAATCACAACTTGGGAGCAAAAGTTATGGCACAAAAAGACTTTTTTCTAGTTTGGCGGGCAGGAAAAAAATTTCAAAAAAATTCAAAGTAAAAAATTCTAATTTTTTTTTGTTGTATAGATTATATTTTTGTGTACATGGAAAGCTTTTATTTATTCTATTATGATTTTATATGTGAAAGTTGTGGACAATCTTGTTTTTAAGGCAATATGAGCATCTTCTTGAAAAAATAACTTGTAGGATTCATTTTTTACCTCATTTTTTACAATTTAAAAAATAAAAAGTTTCACAAGGTTAAGATCTCTTGCTAGAACAATCTCACTGCTGAGATTAGTGTATTTCAATTCCTTCTTAAAGTTATTAACAGTTTAGATTTTCCTTCAATCTTGCACCTACTTCTCCTTAATAAATTTTTAATGAGTGAAAACTAAGCGTGCTTTTTGAGGTTTTTTTTCTAAACTTTCAATTCAATTTTTATCATATGAAATTAGAAATACAAAATCAGTGGAGCAAAATTTATAAGTTATGAAGGTTCAAAGCCAAAAAATGTAGTTGATCAAGGTGCCCAAAAAATAGTTTCTTTCCCTTTATTCACAAATATCTTGCAATCTACATGGTCAAAGATTGTGAAATTTCTTCCACACGTTCTTATACTAGTCTAGTACAAGCCTCTATATTTAGGTATGCAAAAAAAACATTAAAATCTTTTTTTTGTTCTTTGCTACAAAAATGGCAGTTTTGAGTGTTTTTTGATGGAAAAGAGGCCTTGGGACTTTAGGGATTAAAACCCTATCTAACTTGCAAGAGGCCGAGTGCGGGAAAACTATGATGGAAATACATTATATCTTAACATTGTAACAAAGTATCCAATGGATGATGAAGAATCCTTCTATATAGGACAGAAGTGCACATGGTCATTTTTAGAATTTGGGGTGAGAAAGAGAGGTCTAATTTGCATAGTAGTAGTTTAACCTCTAATGAGTGCTCTTGATTTTTTTTAAACAAAATGATTTACACAATGTCCAAAAGAATGATTTCCATGGTGACCATCATGGTGATCTAGGGTTAAATTGATTTAACTAAATGGCTACATTACATTGGTTGACAATAATGGCAAAGAATATCAATCTTTGCGTTGAAGTTAAATATATATTTTGGAAAAATATTTGCCATTGGTATAAAACAAGGGTCAAATCTTCACTCCTAAACTATAATTCCAAATCATCATTCAAAGATGGTCCAACCAACCTAATAACATTTGACATGTTTTGTCAAGTTTAGATTCTTTTTAATCCCTAAAGGACTAAAATACCCCACAAACTATGGATTTTTTGAAAACTTGGGCAAATTCTTGCTGATTTCATAATTTGGAATATTTTCATGAATTTTTTGAGGATGGATGCCAATCATCCTAATCTACATGATGAAGCTTTGTTTTACATTATTCCAATAATTATTGCAAAAGTTAGAAGGATTTTTTTTCAATTTCGATGTCAAAACATATAGCTAAAATTATATTTATAAAAAAATGATTAATCTTATTGGATTGCATCTATTGATACCTATCCAAAAACATGTGAACCATTCAGTTCTGAATAATGAGGTGAAAAGTGGAAGTTTTATTTCGAATTTTAGGCCTCTAAACATGAAAAACTTTAGGGGTAAGACAAACATATTATCTATTTTTTGTAGTTGTTTTAGACCATTATTTTAAGTTTTAGTAGATCTTGGATAGTATTTTTGAATGGTCAGTCATTCAATGTACCAAAGTCTCAATTAAAAAAATTAAAGCAAGGCACTTTAGTTTAGTTTTTTTTATTAGTTTCTCAAAATTCAAGATTTCAAATACCAACATCAAATCAAGTTATTGATCCCTAAAGGACCAAGTTTCCATTCAAAATACACTTGAATTACAAAGTCAAAAATTTAATGGATGTTCTTGAAAATTTGAAACAAGAAGGGGGTCTTCAATGGATTTAATTATTTTTTTAAATTAGAAGTCTAGATCCAAAAAATCAACATAGTTTGGACAATTTTGGCATCTTTTACTAAATTCTTCATCTATTCTTGAAATAGGGCATGATTACTGACACAACATAGTATGTACAAAAAGAGTACAAAATCTCATTCTAAGAGGAATCAAACCACCTTATTGGGCAAGTTTGAGAAGAAATATTTTTTTCTAACTTCAAATATTATGTGTCTTGAAATTTGTGGTCTCAAAGTTTTTGTCATCATTTGTATTTCAAATAAAAAATTTCCTCATTGCACAAGAATTCTTCAAAAAATGACTATTGTATTGCAAGGTAATTTAGAAAAAGGTAGACCCCATACTTGCTTCTAAAATTTTACAAGCATCTATCGAACAAGATATAGTATTCAATTGTGTAGGGGCTCTATAATTGCATGCTCCCAAATATATATATTTGTGATCTTTTTGTTAGAATTTAAAAGAGATTTTTGTAAAAAATTAATAAATAATTTGATATTTTTTTAATGATTCTTTTGATTTCAACACTTCTAAATATTTAGTGTCAAATTGTCGCTTATTTATTTATTTATCTATTTATTTATTATGTAATAGAATTGGCCTTTTTTTACGCATTGATTATCCAAAGTTACCAGAAGCAACTAATATTTTAATTGAAATTACCCCCCAATGACCCAAGCAAAAAAAATTTGGTCATTGACCCTCTTTTTTGAGCTACCCGTTTTCAAATTTTGAGTTTTTTTTTAAATAGAAATTATTTTCAAAATATAAATTGTGTTTTAAATCCAATGGTGGTAGTTTCATCAAGTACCGAGTTAAATTTTGCCTTGTGAAAATTTTCAAAGTAAAATGTTTTGCAACTTGTTTTTTTGACTAGCAGCTTAGTGCTTAATTTCTAGTAATTATACCCATTTTCACGTATTTTTTTCCAATTTGAAAAATTAGGATTGGTGAAAATTGGTGAAAATCATTAAATGTTTGAAGTGCAATGGGTAAGGAAATACCATATTAACTACAATCTTACATGTAGTGTAATATTATATTATTCAACAATGGAATGATTGGCGGTGGCATTTAAGTTCATGCAAAAATTTAAATTGGCTCCTATTTCAACACAAATTCACTTTTAAAGTATTTTTTTTATTTTTTAGCAAAATTGTTACAAAGTGAATATATGTTGAAAATAAGGTGGAGTGGACCAATTTGTAATCTCTCTGCAACTTTGAACTATAGAGTCTTAAACCTAATTTCTATATCTACTTCTATGCCAATTTTAAAAGCCTATTTCCTAAGCATCTTCACAATTATAAATTCATAATGTTCAAAATAATCCAACAAGATGTTTTCCAATCCCTCTCAAAGTTGAAGTATCAAATTTCAAATTTTTTAAAGAAAACACTGTGTATTTTTTGCATCCAGAAGAAATTTGATATTACATTGGAAAATTGAGTCAACCCTTTAAAAAAATAGACCAAAAGATTATATTTTCATTCTTTAAATAGTCTAAGCATTTAAGGACATTACAAGCCCAAGGGGCCTTTTCAAAGTCAAATCTCAATTTTCATATAATATTGAAATATTTTTATATAATATGATTTTCATATAATACAATATTGAAATATTTGTATATAATATGATTTTCATATAATACAATATTGAAATATTTGTATATAATATGATTTTCATATAATATGATTTTCATATAATATGATTTTCATATAATATGATTTTCATATAATATGATTTTCATATAATATGATTTTCATATAATATGATTTTCATATAATATGATTTTCATATAATATGATTTTCATATAATATGATTTTCATATAATATGATTTTCATATAATATGATTTTCATATAATATGATATTGAAATATATCAATATTATATGAAATTTAGCATTTAATTTTAAATACTTTTGAGCTCGTCTAAAAAAACATATCTCCAATAATCTACTTTCTATTCCATTTTTTTTTAAATGATCAAAATTTCAATTTTTGTGACACCTGAAGGTAGATTCTTGAAAATTTAAAATAAATTAATTTTTTTTTAAATTATTGAATTTTTTCTATTGAATATATCTAGATTTAAGCTTAAGAGGGGTGCAACAATTATACCAATATGTTTATCACTATAGTACTTGATAAAAAAAATTTAAAAATTAAATGTTTATTAATTTTTTAAATGAAGATAAATTTCAGATGTATATTATTATATGAGAACAATATCACATTTTTTGGAATTTATGTTTTAATACAAAAAAACTAAAGAAAGTTTGACCAATTATTCTTTAACCCCTCAAGGACTGGCATGCATTTTTTGGCAGTGTAGAAATTATGAGCAGGTACCTGTGACTAGAGATTTGCATATATTTGGCTAAAATTTTAATAGAAGTTGTGCGCAAGGAATATCTTTCATATGTGCTAAAATTCATGACATTTAAAAATCCAAGTCAAATGTTATCAATGGCCTAATATGTTATTTTTTTCCCCGGCCAAGCAATCCAGGCAGATTAGAAAAAATCGCTTTTTTCAGAAACAAAATTTGAAATTGATTATCTAGAGTTATATATATGTGAAAAGCTTTAAATCATTCCATTTGGACCAATGAGTCAAAAGTTATGAGGAATTTTTGTTTGCAGGTAGTTATGTATTCTCTACTCTAAAATAAACTTTGAAGTCCTTTATCTTACTCAATTTTAAATATTTTTTGAAAAAAATAAAATCACAAAATGTAAATTGTTTATTACAACATATCAACCATTGGAATTGGCATTTTTCAATTCCATAACCAAATTCTTAACAATTTTGTATTTTGAATCATTCTCTACTTCTTTCTGCTTACTATTTGTTTTCTATATGTTGTGCAATTCCAAAGGATGTGAAATTTCTTAAGCATGTAGCCAACTTGTCTAGGAAAAAGAATCCAAAGAATCACCACCACTTTGAACATTTTTTCATAGAAAAATGAGCTTGTGAAGTGCAGCTGCCCAGTTTTTCGCAGGGCCAAAAAAATGATTTCAGTGAATTTGAATGCTTATATCTTGCAATCCACGTGGTTGAAATTTCTGAAATTCTTACCACATGTTCTCAAGTTAGCATACTACAAGATTCTATGGTTACATGTGTCAAAAAAAGTTTTTTTTCAAAAATATGAAACTTGTACTAAAAATGACAGTTCTTGAGCAATTTCAATGAAAACATAGTCATGGAACTTTAGGGGTTAAAGGTTTGTGAGGAAGGATGTACAAAGTCATTGAAAATACTAAATTGCTAATAAATTTAACATGGAACTGAAACATATCCATCCCAGAGTAAAAATATTGTAACAATCCATATAAATTGCACCCAATTTTATTTTTGAAAATTTGCAACCGGTAACTTGATTTTTTGCATTAAACATTTTTTTCACTTGCACTTCTAATATTGAATTCTCAATAATAAGACAACAAGACAATAAAAAATAAAAATTGAAAATCTTTGTTTATTTAACATTTCAAAATACAATTTCAAAACTTTAGTAAATAAACTATAAGAAAATCTATTTTGTTCCTAGACAAAAATTAAATTAAATTACTAAAATTAAAAATTGCAAAACCAAGTAATAAAGAAGGGGGGAAAATTGATATATTCCAAAATCCGCATATTTTATTATGTAACTTGGTCATCACTGGTAGTGTGGGTATCAATAGAACACTACTTCTCCAGTTTTCCACCTTGCAATTTTTTTGTGTTCTCACGTATTCCTACAAATTCCACGCAACATTTTAAATTAAAAAGCTAATGACTGTGTATGGGTTATATTTTCAATTCATCCATTGCACATCCATTTCTTTAAATTATGTGTAGTAAAATCTTCATAGATAGTATGACAAGTTTAGAGTGCATAATTTGCATCGCCTTACTGGGGTGGGTAAGTATATCTAAAATTGTAACATGCCTAAAATCGTCATCGTCATTTTGTGTACATTTCCAAAATCAATAAGAATAGTCATACCTTCTCTAAGAATTAAATTTCTATGAAGAATGAAAAGTTGAGGAGTGAAAAGAGGAGTCAATAGAGTTATTCTCCCTAAAGAAGGTGTGACCCCCCCCCCCCTTAGTATTCTTGTGAGAATGAAAATGGAAATTGCAGAGAACCCTAAACCTATGGGAAAAATTGACTAAGTAGTTTTTTAACACTCACACGTATCCGATGTTGTATAAGGTTGTTGCACCAATGGTGAGCTTCAATTGCTCATTGAGGATATTGTGCCAACTTGTTGTTGCAGCAAGGGCGGTTATTGTTGCGATGGGGGGTACTTTCTGATCAACTAGGGTGAATTTGTTGTTGCAGAGGGTGAAAGCGGGATGAATCTTTTGCATACAAAATCTTCTCCACGTCCATTCTTTACCTCTGAAGGAAATCAATGAGCATTCTTAATTTTTAGAGGAATGGACCTCTACAAGCCAAGGAAAGCCAACTAGATAGTACAATGTCCCCATTCTTTGAAGATTGAGAATGGGATGAAGAAGGTGTGTCAACCCCTAATATGTGGAGTGCCTACTAAGGTGGAAGAAACGGTTTTAGAAAATCTACTAAAAAAACTTTGACCCTTCATAACTTTTGCATATGGTATCCAAATGTTGTGTTCTTTGGTGCTTAGGAACCTCCTTTCACTTTCCAACAAGAACATCAATAAAAATTTGACCAATCTAATAATAATAATAATCATGCATAGTAGTGAAAAATGTTGGTTTAGTTTGGGTGGTACCCACCTTCTACTGCTTCAGATCATGAGAAGAATCGCTTAAGATAGGGTGCTCTAAAAGCAACTCTACTTTGAAAGCAATCACTAACATAGAGGTACATTTTATTTTCTTCAATGTCCGAATTGTGTACATTTCAAGAGGTGGTTGCTATTAATAACCCCTACATTACAACTTCAAAAATTTGTAACTAATTCTTCAAAGGTTCAAAAAATATGAAACGGCTTGGGTTAGATGCCACTTCTATTTTTCTTACTACAATAATTTACTGAAAATTGTTTCAAGAAATTTAACTTCGCCCCAAATGCAATCCACTCTTAAACGGTCGCTTTAAGACCAGACAACCTTAATGTTATCGCTTAAGAGGTGGCTCGACCTCAACTTTCCATGCCAAGCTTACTCTGAAAGCCACCAGTTTCCAGAGATGAATATGGATCTGCCAGCATTTGGCAATGGGAGAATCAGCTGACGTGGCAGGCCAAGAAAGGACCACCCAAAACAGTAGTAAGTTACTACTGCCCATGTCTCTGGGGCGAACCTTCAGTTAGGTCAGGTCAAGTTAAATTCCGCAGGTCCAGCATTAAGGAACTTCCTTAGAAAGAGCTTCCTAAGTAAGATTAAAGGTCCAAATTAGAATGAATTAATGAAGCCGACCTCACTGTGACTGTGACTGTGACTGTGAAGCTTCCATTGCATTGCAAATCTTCTTCCCCTCGGGATCGGTTGGTACGTTGTGAAACAGGTGCCCTCACGCCTCCCATGCATGATATTGCTAAGAGAGATTTTAATTTTTTAATTTTTTAATTAAAAAAAAAAAAAATTGTCCCTAAAGGTTTACCATAAAAGACCTGCTCTAGAAGAGATCTAAGTCGAAAGTTTGGAGATTTTCAACATGGGAAAGTGAATGTCAAAAAGTGAAAGTCGTTCAGGAAAAATGGGAGGCTGACTGGCTGATTGGGTGGCAGGAGAGGGGGAAAACAACGGTGCTAATAACTAAAGGTTTTCAGTTAGTTTTTTTCAGGGTTTAGGGTTTAGGAGGTCCATAAGCGCCCATATTTAAGGGCTGATAATTAATTTGGGGAGATTATACTGGTTTCTTTGAAAAATAAATTGTTCATTAAATTTTCATGGGAAAGGCAAAATGGCATTGGCATTGAACCCAAGTCGTCTCATATTTTTCGGAGCTTTGTGGAATTGGCTAAGAAATTTTTGAAGTTGAAACGCAATGGTCATGTTGGAGCTCTAAAAGCATGATCAACTCCTGAAATGTACAGTATTTGTACATTGTTGGTGCAATGGGAAAGCAAAATGTATCTTTGTGTTAGAAGATGCTACTAGAGCGAGAGTGCTTTTTGGACCTCCTACCACTTTTATTAATAATGTGCAAAGAAGATGACAAAGTTTTATTAATTTTTCAGCCCCAATTTGTTTTCAAATGAAATGTCGATAAATTATTAAATCCTTCTTGTGTATATTGTCAAAATAAATTGCCTTACCAATTACATGGTCTATCACATGTAATGTTGATAACATTGTGAAGACGGCCTCTTGATTTCCTTCTAATACTCAAGTTAATTCAATTAGTGTAAGCCAACTCCGACTGAATGTTGTATCATATATAGTGAAGTTTAGGGTACTATTTGCATCCTCGTACACATTTTGAACATTTTGGACTAGTGCATCTAAATATGCTCGAGATTGTCTTACAACACTTCCACATTTCCACCTTATCATGGCTTCCAATGTAAGGTATAACTATTTGATTCCATTCTTTCCGTAATTCCTATCAAATAGGTGTCTATCGAAGTGTCACGAATATGATCTCAAACCATTTGTTGTAAATGAGTCCTATTTTATAAATGGTGCTTCATAATTGTAAAGTAACAAGGTTTTGCTTGAATGATTGTAGTTTTTCTCTCAAGGCACTTCAAACATACACCTATTGAACACTTTCAAGTCTCTTTTAGGTAGTCTTGACTTTGAAAATTCACAAAAATACCTAAACCACCCAAATTATTTATTTATTTAATTTAGAATATTAATGATTTCCATATGTCTACAAGGCAAAAGAACACTACATAATTGTGATTTAATTTTGACTCCATGTAAGGTAGGTACCCCCAACATTGTATCTTGTCTAAAACCTCCATCATCACTCTTTGCACATCTCCAAAACCAATATGTACCTATGTTTAACCCCTAAAGTCCCATTATCCTTTCGCGGGACAAAATGGACTTTGGGTAGGCTCCTACGGTCTCAATAATTTTTGTGATTTTCGGAATTTTTTTTTGAAGATTTTTGAAGATAGACATTAGCTTTCCAAAAATGTAATTTTTATTTCAATCGATGCCCAAGAACAAAAGTTATGGCACAAAAATCCCAAATTTTAGTTGGGTGAGCAGAAAAAAAATCCTCAAAAAAAACTTTAAGTTCAAAAATTAAAAAATTAGTTTCATATAGATTTTAGTTTTATTTACAAGGGAAGCTTTTATTCATTCCATTTGGATTTGTTATGCAAAAGTTATGGTCAATCTTATTTTTCGGGCAACTAGAGCATCTTCTTGAAAAAATAACTTGTTGGATTCATTTCTAAACTCAATCCTAACAATTTAAAAAAAATAAAAGTTTCACAAGGTCAAGATTTCTTGCTAGAACACTCTCACTATTGAGATTAGTATGTTTCAATTCTATCTTAGAGCTATTAATGATTTAACTTTTCCTTCAATCTTGAACCTACTTCTACTTAACAATTTTTTAATGAGTGAAAACTAAGTGTTTCTTTCTTAAAAAGAAATTCTAGATTCTCAACTCAATTCTTCATCATATAAAATTAGAAATTCAAAATCATTAGAGCAAAAATTTTAAATTAAAAAGGTTCAAAGTCAAAAAATGTAGTTGAACAAGGTGCAAAAAAACTAGATTCCTTCACTTTAAATGTAAATATCTTGCAATTTACACAGTCAAAATTTCTGAAATTTCTTCCACACATTCTTATACCAGTCTAGTACAAGATCCTATGGTTAAATATGCAAAAAAAAACATTATATTTTTTATTTTGCTCTTTGCTCTAGAAATGACAGTTTTGATGTTTTTTGATGGAAAAATGGCCTTGGGACTTTAGGGGTTAAGAAACGATTTTAAAACATCTGCTGAACTGAAAGCTTTGAGCCTTCATAGCTTTTGCATAAGGTATCCAAATGTCTCATTCTTTGGTGCGTTGGAACCTCCTTTTCATTTTTCAACAAGAAAATATAAAAATTTCACCAATCTAATGATAGTAAGTGTGCACTAGGGTCGGACCGACGCGGGACCAAGCCCAGCACTCGGACCACTGGCGGGACCTAGTACGCGCTGGACCTTCTAAACGGAGGGATGGATGGCCGTTGGGCTGTCACTCGGTAATCAGTCCTCCGAAGTCAGTGACTGGGACCGTTGGAAGCGGCCCAACGAGCCGCTGTTCCGGCCAGGCCAACGCCAGCTCGACCCCCCTTTCCCTTGGAGGACGCTGCCAGGACGCTGCTGCCGCGCACATCACACCCTCCCCCAGTCAAATTGCAGCCCATTGCTGCCTCCGTCCCCTCGCGTGCTGCGGCTTCAACACTCGAAGTCGCTCTTTTGCCAGAAAGCCGCGTTTGCCAGGACTTCCATCGATATATCTCCGCTACGTTCCTCACATAGGGAACCTCGCACATACCCAACACCATCTCCTCTCGCACCTCACTACCCTCTCTTCTCCCTTCCTGGTGCCCTTGATCGGAAGCTTTCTTTGCAGAGGTGGTGTTCACGCATTGCGGGAAGGGTTTGTTGCAGCTGCCGGGATTTACTTAATTTGGTTTTTTGGGGAAATTTAGGTGATGCGGGTGGTGATCTTGATTTAAGGGGGGTCCGTTTTGGGGGAGCTCTTTGGTGTTTGACATTTAGGATTTCGATGCGAGGAGGATCGGGTTGTGTTGGGGCGGTGTGAGTTCTTGTTGCATTTGTTCTGGGTTTTGGAGGGGCGGTGGGGTGGGGTGATTTGGGGATTGGGGAAGGAGGTTCTTGTAAGGTTCAGTGGAATTCTGAGATTTTCTGTATGCTTTGAGCCATGGAAGGCTCGAGAGGAGCAATTTGGGGTTGGGTTGGAGTGATTTTGCTGTCTACATTTCTTGGGTTGGTCTACGGGCAGACCGTGGCACCTTCGCCAGCACCGACGCCCGTCCCTGCGCCTGCGCCTGGGCCTAGCCCGGAATACGTGTTTCCGGTTTGCGAGGGCGTGGAGGTGCTGTACGTATTGGAGTCGACGACGGCGATTTATCCCAATGCTTCGAGTTTGGACAAGCAACCTTATAAGTTCGAGGCGCAAGTCACTTTGACGAACCAGGGATACTCGACACTGGAGACTTGGGGGTTGGGGCTCACTTACAAGCACCAGGAGGTATGACATCTCTGTTAGTCTCTTTTTGAATTCAACATTTCTATGCAATTTGCAATTCTAAAATGAACTTGGTATTAGTTTTGCATGTTCTTTCTTAAAATGATTTCTTTTTCTGTTTCGTGTAGATATTGGTATCTGCTGGTGGATTACAACTGGAGGATGGAAGAGCGTTTCCTGCGAATGTGTCTGAAGGGGCAGTGTTGTCAGCCTCTCCTCCTCAAATCCTGCGAAACTCCATTGAAACAGCAGGGGATTTGACGAAGATCTTGAAAGAATTCACGATAGTGGGCACGGAGTTCGGGGATGCGCTGTCTCCAATGCCACTCACTCTGAACATCACCAACGCGGATTACAACTGTAGCAAGCCTCAGCTTTACGGAAGTAAGTGGTGATTTAGTCTCTGTCTGTAACACTTGAGTTTCATTTGTAGTAGCAAGGTTTCGCATTTGGTTGTCATTGAGACTAATTTGGAATTGTGGATGCAGATACCACAATGCACACTTGCTGTACTGAGCCCAGCGATAACATCACGCTGACTGGCGATGACATATTCTTACAACCAATTTATGGCGATATCACAATTACTTACGATGTAATTTCTGCCTACACCACCAATTACAAAGCTATGGTGAGTGTCCTTCTCTTCTCTTGACTGTGTCTGGATAGACTCGCTGCATAAGCATTGTAGCACAGTGTAATCTTTCATGTACTTATTGAACGCTTGTTTATCATTTACAAAGCTATGTTGATTGTTCTTCCCTTCTCTTGACTGTGTCCCGACAGACTCGTTGCTTAAGAATTACAGGAGACTTCAGTGTTTCATCTATTTCCTGAACGCTTGTTTATCGTTTACAAACGGCTCTGGGGATTGTCCTACTCTTCTCTTGACTGTGTCTCGGTAGATTTGTTGCATGAGATTCAATTGTAGCAGAGTTTCGTCTTCTACCGAACGCTTGTTGATCCTTCTCCTCCTGCCTGCAGGTGACGATTTCAAACGACAGCCCTGTTGGTCGGCTGGACAACTGGCAGCTTTCTTGGACGTGGCAAGAGGGCGAGTTCATCTACACGATGCAGGGCGCTCGGCCGAAAGTGAACGACATTCAGCTCTGTGTGGGCGGGGAAGCGGGCGCGTATTACAGCACTGGTCCGGATATGAACTCCGCCATCAGTTGCTCCCCGAGCCCCGTGATCTCCGACCTGCCGATCACCAGCCAGAACGACACGTCCATCGGGAACGTGAAGTACTGTTGCAGGAACGGGACCATTCTTCCAGACGTGATCGATCCTTCCAAGTCGAAGTCCGCGTTTACCATGCTAGTGTACAAGATCCCCCCGCATGCCGACGACTTGCTCCATTTGGTCCCTCCAGCGGGCTTCAAAATCGGAAACGGGAGCTACACGTGCGGGGCTCCGAGACTACTGGCGCCCAGTGTGTTCCCGGACCCATACTTGGATTACTCCACCACCGCCATGAAGACGTGGCAGGTACAAATTAATCGGACTCATTCTTTCCTTCCCATTGCCATGTGAATTCGAAGTCGAGTGTCGAAAAGGATGTTGTTTGAGCACCTTTGAGTAGGTCCTATGGAGACTTTCTTGTGTTCAGTGTGACTTGTGCTTCATTGAATTTGATTATGATATGGAATTCAGATACAGCCAAGTGGAGTTTTCATATTGTTACTGAGATTTGTCTGTGTATGAGTTTGGCTCTGCCTGAATTACAAATCACATGTGATCATTCGAATTGTTCGTTTTTCAAGCATAGAAGCATCGAAGTGCAGCGTGAAGTAATTTGTCTTGGCAATGAAATGAAATGGCTGACCGATGTTGAACCTCGCCTACCTGCAGGTGAGCTGCAACGTGACCGTGGGTCCCGAGGCGCCCCCTCCCAAGTGCTGCGTCTCCTTCTCTTCCTACAACAACGACTCCATCGTGCCCTGCCCGACGTGCGCCTGCGGCTGCGCAGCCAATCCGCAACCCACGTGCAGCACCAATGAGTCGGCGATGCTGCTCCCTTACAGCGCCTTAACAGTGGCTCCCGAGAATCGGACGGTGCAGATCCTGGCCTGGGCTAGCATGTTGCACAACCCCGTGCCCAGCCCTCTGCCGTGCCAAGACAACTGCGGCGTGAACATCAACTGGCACATCGTGTCCGACTACTCCAACGGGTGGAGCGCGCGCATGTCGCTCTTCGAGTGGGACAACGTGACGCACCCCGACTGGTTCGCTGTGGTGGAGATGGACAAAGCCTTGCCCGGCTTTGAGAAAGCGTACACGTTCAATGCCACCAAAATTCCACCAAGTAATACCAGCATGGTGGTGCAGGGCCTGGAGGGATACAACAACTACCTGCTGGGCTCCAATCAGGTTAAGAAGGGAATCTCCGTGTTGCAGTCGGTGTTCTCCTTCACTAAGAAAGCCACGCCAGGGATTGTGGTGAAAGGGAGCGATGGCTTTCCGTCTCAAGTTTGGTTCAATGGCGAGAAATGTGCCATGCCCGACTACTTCCCCACCAGTGGAGCGGCCTTCAGCTTCAGGACTTCACCTTCCGCTCTCGCCGTCCTGGTGCTGGCACTGATGTGCACGCTCTTCCTCGGCGGCCCGGTCGAGTTGTTGTAAAATCCTAGTTAAATTAGGTGTTCACTGGCATGGCATTTCGCTTGTAGCTAGAGTCTCCCTGTAGGATATAGACTATCAGATTCCGCATTCTTTGGGCAACAATCACTGTGATTGAACTAATCATAGAAGTGTGCCCCTGCCCGAGTTGTAAATTATGTTCCACCACCAGTGACAACAATTTTGTCGCCAGCTACGAAACCAACCATGAATTCTCCAAACGAGCTCCGCTTTGGTACGTGTGCACAGAAAGCTGCGATTGTAGGAACGGTCTAATTCAGGGTATCCGTTGCCTTGTTTCCGTTGCCTTGTTTCCGTTGCCTTGTAATCATCTCCTTGCCTTGTTTCCGTTGAGCATTCATGGATATCTCGCTGTCTCCCAAGTCAGGAATGTCTCCCAATGCAAAATGTCTGTTGGAATTTCAGTTTGAGAAATATGCACAAACCAACCAAATGTGTTCGTCCACGTGAGTAGAGTTTTATTTTATATCTTCTTAATGTTGTGCAAATGAGCACCATATAAAAGAGTTCCATTTTGAACTGCCCCAAGCGCCAATGAAGTCTCTCCCTTTTCTTCTGACAGATGACTCACTTCAGGTGACAGCCAGATTTGTCACAAGTGGTGAAGGTCATTGGAACTTGGAAGGACCGAAGGATAAAGCATATTTCAGAGGAAGGATTCGAGGAGCCGCAGATTCTTCCTGAATCCTGGAATGCAAATTGGTTGTTTATGTGAAAAGCACGCCATTAGGAAGCATCGACACACGAATGCGCAATCCTCCTGGCGCTACAGTTCTACAGTGGAAAAAGCAACTGCAATTTCAACGACTTTCCATTCAGTTCAGTTTGGACTTCAAGACACTTTGACCTGCATCATCAGGGTACGCGCTTTACTTCGTGAGTTGGCCGGGTTCACCACGTAGTTTGAATACCGTAGCTGAAGTGATTTAACCCTGAAAGGACCAAGTCAACGTTCAACGTATCCCCAAGAAATTATTGGTTACAGGTGGTTAGTTGTGCATGGAGTCAATTGTTTGGGTCGGATGTTCATGAAATTTTTGACACAAAGGTGTGTGAATATGTATCCATGTGGGGGAAATATAATTTCATTTTTTCATCGGGTGCTTGGATCAAAAGTTATGCTAGCCTAGACTTTGGGGGCAATTCGGGCAACATGTGCAAAATCACTCCTCTACTTTTGAAATTTTGGCAGGTTTGTATCTAGTATGATGTAGGATGCAAATTAACCCCTAAAGCCCCGCTTGTCCCCTCCAGGGACAATTTGGGTCCGGGTAGGTTCCTATTGTTTCAATTTGAAGTGAATTTTTTTGAGATTTTTTGAGGTTGTGTAGCTTTGCAAGAGCTTTGTGGATATATAATTTTTGTTTCAATCGGATGCCATATGAAAAAGTTATAGCACAATGAGCAAGAAACAAAGATTCTCGGGCAGCCCCAAAAAAATTACAAAAAGTCAAAGTATATTTTTTTGAATTTTTTTCCTAAAAGATTATGTTTTTACCAATACGTGAAGCTTTGATTCATTCTATTTGGACTAGGGATGAGAAAGTTATGGACAATCTTAGTTTTTCGGGCAATTTAAGCATCTTCTTGAAAAAAAACTTTTTGTTCAACTTTGAATGCTAATATCTTCCAATTTCTACGGTGAAATTTGATGAAATTTTTACTAAATGATCTCAGACAAGTTAAATACAAGATCCTACGGTTAGATTCCCGAAAAAACAAAAAAATTGGTTTCCTTAAGTGAATACAGCAGAAGTGGTAGTTTTGAGTGGTTTTTGGCAGAAAACACCCTCGGGGCTTTAGGGGTTAAACGTCAAAAACAACAATTGGGTGTAGTGCAAAAATCTCACTCTAGGAGAAGTTCAAGTGTGTTGACTTTGTTTGGCAAGATCAGAAGGAAATTTTTTCTTCTAGCTTCAAACCGGTATAATCTTTCAATATGTATGGTCAAAGTTTCTTGAATTTTTTTTCCACACCTTCCCCACAATAGCCTAGTACAAATTTGTACCTTTGAATTTAATAATTAATAAAAAAAATAGAAAAGAAAACATTTTTACCTTATTATCCTAAAAAGTGGTAGTTTTGATAATTTTTGCCTAAAAAGTGATGTGCTTCCATTTTTTAGAGGTTATCAATAGTTTTATTACATACAGAAATTGAAAGTAGGTGTTATAAACTCATTTACCTCCAAATGAAAAAAAAAATGAAAACAAAGGATTTCTAAAAAAATGCAAGGTGGTTTAGGATTTATTGCGACATGCTATTGTTATTAATCCCTAGAGGACTGAATGACCATTGAACGTACACAAGTGATCTCGGGTAGGTGCATATGAAGTCATTTTATAACGGATGTTCTTCAAATTTTAACACAAGGTGTGAACATATACCCCCTAAGCGGGAATATAATTTTTTTTCAATTGAGTGCTTGGTTCAAAGTTATACTGCCCTAAACTCTTAAGGCAACTCGGGCAATTCTGAGAAGCATGCACAAAACTCCTTTATATGATACAAAATGCAAATGTTCAAAAAAAATAACCATGTCTAGTGTAAAAATCTCACTCTAGGAGGAATAAAGTCTATTGGCCTTGTTGGACAAGGTAAAAAAAATATTCTTCTAATTTCAAATGTTATAATCTTCAATTTGTGCTGTCAAATTTTTTGAAATCTTTTCTATACATTCCCATAGTAGTTTAGTACAAATTTGTATGGTTGAAATTTGAAAAAAAAAAAAAAAGTTCCATTTTTTTCTCACTCCTTTGAAAAGTGGTTGTTCTTCAAATTTTGTGCCCATAATGTGCCTTGGTCCTTTAGGGGTTAAGCTCATGATAGTGTAGGTGAAGTGTTGAATATATTAAATAATTGGAATAGGTCCAAAACAATTGAATGAAAATAATACAAAATGTTTAATTGGACACCAAACCATAGTTGAATTGCTTATAAAACATCATTAAAAACATCTAAACAAAAGAAAAAAACTTCATCCTTTTTATATACCGGTATCCTTCTTTTTTAGGCCTCTACCCTACTTGTTGTTTAAGCCTCAAGCAAGGAATCAAAGTTTATTGATCTTGTTGGGCTAAGCTAATATTTTCTCCTTCTAGCTTCAAACACTATTATATTGCATTATAATTAATCAAAGTTTTTGGAAAAATTTCCACAGATTCTAACACTAATCTTGTACAATTTTGTATGGTTGAAGTTCTCAATTTTAAAAAAAATCATTGTTGCTATTAAATGGAACACCTTCTGTCCTAAGAAAGGTTATGTTGGTTTGAATGCCTAGCATTGGTAATTATTTGTTGCCTAAAAATGCTCTTCTAATGTATTCTAAAGGTGGATTTAGTCTGATATCTATTTCTTCCAATTCAAGAGAAAATTACCTAAAGTGTCTTTATATTTTGTTAAATTCAATAAATGTGAAGATGCATATTTTAACTTACAAAAAACTTTGGCACCCAATTGCCTAATAATTAATTAAACCCTAAAGAATCAAAGCTCCTATAGGGGACTAAATGGATTTGGGGCAAGCTCCTACAATCTCAATTTTGTTGTGATTTTTTGGAATTTTTTTTAAGATATAAAAAGCATTAGTTTTCTAAAAAGAATTTAAAATTTCAATCATTGCTTGGGAGCAAAAATTATGACATCCTAAGCATAATTTTTTCCTCACCGGGTAGCAAAAGAAATTTACAAAAACTTGAAATGAAAATTTTAAAAGCTCTTTTGTATAGATCATATTTTTATCTACATAAAAAGCTTTTCTTCATTCCATATGAAAGTTATGGAGCATTTTGTGTTTAGGGCAATTATAGAATCTTTTTGAGAGAATGATATATAGGATTTGTTTATGAATTCAATTTGCAAAAAAATTTAGAAAAAAAATTCCACTAGGTTAGTTTACTTGATAAATACATCCCACCCTTGGACTTATTATATTTCAATTCTATCTTATAAATATTAATAATTCAAATTTTCCTTCTATTTTGTGTCTATTTCTACTTAATAATTTTCTTAAGGATGAAAATTAAGATAATTTTTTTTCCTTATATTCTAAAATTCAATTATCTATGGTAAAAAAAAATTTAATCAAAATTTGCAGTTCAAAAAATTTAACTTAAAAAGGTTCAAAGTCAAATAATCTAGTCATGCAAAGTGAAAAAGAAACTTGATTTCTTTATTTTGAATGAAAATAGCTTGCAATATATACAGACAAAGTTTATGAAATTCCTTCTATACATTCTAGACTATAATTAGATATTCAAAAAAATGAAATCAAAAGAATTTTCACCTTTTTTGCTCCTTTGCAATAGAGATGGCAAATTTGAGTGTGTTTTTTTACAAAGAGGTTTGAACTTGCCATTTTTTGTTGAATCCATAAAGGATTGTGGATTCAAATTGAACAAAGGTTTGGCATGAGAAAAAAACTTTTCATTTAGGCAACTTTTGGGAACATAAAGATCACAAAATGAGATACCCCAGTCACTTCCTTAAACTCAAGGTGAACTACGAGAACATATCTTAGCGAAAAAGCGATAACTCAACGACAACTTTAAGGTGTGGACACCAAAATATGATACCTTTCTTCTTCTAGTATCTAAAAAATGAACTTGAATGAACACATTTATATGACTCAAAATCACAACAAGTCTAGAAAAATGTAAAATCACTAGGGTTGCATTTCTCTTGAGTTTGCTATCAATCTCATCAAATTTATTTTGTCATTTGAAATCTCAAAGAGTGGTATTAGAAAAAATGTCATTTTTAGGTGCACACACCTTATAGAATCAACTCACCTTCTTAGTGAATTATAATGGTTGCCTTGGTACTTTGTATGACAACATCATAATTCACAAAATTAAAGCAAATATACTTTCACTTATTTTGTGCTGAAGCTACTTAAAAGCTACCATAATAAAGAATTCTTTATGAGAATAATTTAGTAATTACACTGAAGTAGGAGAAAATAAAATTTTCTTTGTTTTTATCTTTCTATAGTAGAAACACCTAAAATCGTCAAAATAAGCAATTCAGCATAAGGTAAACTTGCCTATGACATGCAAAATGAGGGTTTTGCCCTATTACAATTGGCAAGACAATTCAAATTTTTTTCTATACAAACATAGTTGTAAGAAATGAAGTGAGCAATTGACAATTTTATTTTTTTGACAAAGTATGAATTTCTTATGAATTATTTTTTGAAGTGTGCTGTTTGATTGGCCCAAAGAATCTGTATACTACCCCAAAACCAACAAAAAATATTCACAATGGCCATCCTACTACCTAAAGCAGTCACAATATTTCCTACCATGGCCACAACATGAGGGAATAAAAGAATCACTTGCTTTGATGAATTTACACTAAAAATACCATATTCATTAAAATGGGAGATTGGGGACCTCTCAAAATAAATCATGTTGATCTTGACCTAAATCAGCAATTTCCATTAAAATGAGAGTTTTGACTTGAATTGACATAAAACCTTTGAGATTTGACCTAATTTTGAAAGGTTTTATGTCAATTTAGCTTGACTCGACCTAAATTGCAATAAAACCTTTACTTCATTTTTTTAATTTACCTCTCATTTCAATGGAAAACTCTCATTTTAATGAATATGGTGTTTAAAAAGGTTGAAGTTTTTGAAGCAGTCACTAATAACTCCATCACCATCACCCAAGGCATTGGTTTTGGCTACTAACCAACCTAATGAAGACCTAATCTCATTTATTAGAATTTTTTTGTCATGGGTTGATGTAAGACTCTAATGGATCATTTCCTAGCTGCCTATCATAGGTAGTTTGCTTGTCATAGGTAGTTTTACCTTAATTGGAGACAACTTTTTTTAGAAAAATGTTTTTTGTAGTATTAGTAGTTGAAAATTATGAATTCTCAAAAATAAAAATAAAAATTTCAATATGACAGTTAATTTTTATCCAAGTACTTTATTATAAAGGCCATATTTGTTATATTGAGACTTTTTGCAGATTTTAAGACAAAAATGCTAGTTATTGGAAAATTCATTTAAAAAAAAATTGTAATTGAAACAAAAAGTAAACAATGCTAAAATACTGATTCTATAATGAAGTTTTAGAAGTTGGTGTTGTTACCTATTTATAAAAAAATAATAGTAAAGCAATAAAGCAATTTATCCTTGAGTTGAGAATAAAAATGAGACTGCAAAAAGTCTCAATATACTGAATATGACCTTTATACTTTGTAATCCACATATACGTGTGTCGGAACATTTTACTTGGGAGGCTATTTAGCTTTTATTTCACAATATATATGTCCCTATTTTTTTCTACTTCTACTGTTTGCCCATTTTTCTACACCATGTGGTAGTTCAAGCTGAAATTTGAAGCATTTAAACATATCTCTATTGTAATTCAAAAATCTATACATGGTTTTAGGGTTGATCACTATAACATGTATACAATAATTACTTTTGAACACAATTCATACAAACAACACATGCATGGACGTCATGTATTAAGCAATTCATACGAACAAATCATGCAAATGAATCATACATGCTCAATAGGAGAAAAAACTAGGGAAATTAAAAACCACACAAATAATATTGTATTAGCTAAGCTTCACATATGCATTTACAAACGCAATGGTTTAGGATCCCAAAATCTTCTACACTATGCTAATAAGTAGGTTGCTTTGATATAGTACAATGATAGCTTCTGTCTAATAAAACAAAATCTAACTATGCACATACATGTGCCTTTACTTCATCAAAAACATCATGCACAATTGTTGCTCTCAGTTGCAAGTTGAAGTTACCTATTGTTGCAAGTTGAAGTTGCAATCTACCTATTGTTTGGTAACAATCTCTGCAACTCCCTTAGAATGACTACTGACAACCTTCAAACTATCATGTAAGAAGTTTGTCCAAACATTGGAAGCTATGAATGACAACTAGTTCATGATTAAACAAGGAAATTAGTAGTATGGCCTTGACTTCAAAAGCGTTCAAACGCTACTTTATTTTTGCAAAATCTCAAGAATTGTGCCAGAACAAAATCCTACTTTTCATTTTCCTTCACTTTTTCACAAGAATTCCAAGAAGTGGGATAGCACAAAAACCTACACTTTGTTTATCTTCATTATGAAAGCCCATATCCACAACATTTCCCAAAAGCTCCTCCTCAAACTATGTTTCTCCAAGTATGAGTACATTCGTAAGTAGTAGGAAGAAGGATGTCTAAGTTACCTTGTTGTAGCCTCTTGTAGCAACACTGAAGGTTGTGTCCATCAACCACAAAATGAATGAAAAGAACTTTTACCAAGTGATAATGGAAAATCTTCTTGCATGTCGGCATTAAAATTGATGAAGCTTTGTTCTTCAACAAAAGTATAGAACTCTTTATAACCTTAACAAGCAAGAACTGCAAAGCACTACCACAAAATCTCAATTTCAAACCCTAAAGAAATATCTCTAGCACAAAGAAAGTTTTTGAAACTATCTTAACCCCTAAAAGACCAAACACCATTTTTTGGCAATATAGTGATTTTGGGTAGCTCACTACAAACAAAGATTTTTTTTTTTAATTTGAAAATTTCACACCACATGTGCCCGATGAGTAGCTTTAAGGCCCAAATTTTCTTATAACTTTTGATTACATGTTTCAAAATTTATTGCGTGATATGTAGTTTTTGTTATTTGGCGGGTAGCCAAGGTAGCTCCAAAAACTTCTTTAAAAATCACTTTAAAAATAAATAAAAATCTGAAATTGTTTCTAAAGATTTATTTACACGTGAAATTTTTTTAAACCCATTCAATTTAGACTAATGAGATGAAACTTATGAGGAATTCCAGTTTGCGGATAGGTATGGACTCTCTAGATTCTATAACCCCAAAACCACACATAGTTTTGTGTTAGAATGAACGAACAAATGAAATTTGACTTAAAATGAGACATTCATTATTTTGTCTATTTGCAAATGAAAAATGGAAGCTCAACTCACATAGGTTCCTCCCCACCCTTTTAAACTACCCCTTGTATAGATTTACAAACTTTTTACTACAGATCATTATAATATACTCAATAGTAGTTCTAATACAACTTGCTTAAAAAAAGTGATGCTATAGTCACTTAAGTATTTTCTAAATTATTAGCTCCAAGATTTAAAATGAACCCTATAGTAGATCTCACGTTGTTTCTAAAGTAACTGTGAGTGAAGTACGAGGGAATTTTTATGAATTTTCAAAGTGGAAGCTTCTTGAGGCACTAAAACTATCATATAGTTGGATTTAAAGCTAAAGTTTGACAAAATCAGCAATCAATCGACTAATCTCATTTAACCCCTTACCGCTGGAGTCCTAACCATGTCAAGAAACAAACTTCCTTTTCAAGTGTTATAAGTTTGAATGTGAGTAAGATATGCAAATCTTAACCGTACAATCTTGTCGTGTGCATGTTGTAGATGGTGTAAATCAAATTTGGGATCATTTGACCGTATAGATTGAAAGATTATAATGTTTTCGTGTTGAAAAAAGATGCTGCAATCTTCCTAAAAACACATTTGGAGGTGAAATTTAATTTCTCAACCTACTCAAATGAAAAAACTTTGAACTACAAAATGATTCTAAACCAAAAGACAAACACTTTGGTGGGAAAAACAAACATTTAATTGACTCATTGCGTTTGCAAAATTGTTTTGAAATGTCAAAAAACAGTGAAAAAAGTAGCAAAAAAACACATCTACAGCTGAACCTACCTTTGCTAAAATGCTTCTCAGTCAATCATATATTCTTGGATTGATATGAAATTTTTACCACAAGAACTAAACTAGTATGTGAAACTTTTTCACTAAAAAGTATTGAAAAAAATCCCTGTTTGAAGAAGTTATAAGCCACCAAAGTTCACTGTAATGCAAAAATGTCTGGATTTTGAACTTCGAATTGCTCCCAAGAATTCCAAACAATTTGGATTGACATGAAAACTTAACCACAATAACTAGACTTAAAGGGGAACATAACACAACAAATTTTTATTGAAAACGAACATTGGATGAAGGAGATACAAGCCCCCGAAGTTGCAGCCTTCAAATGCAGTTTCGTGAATTCAAATTGAACCCATGAACTTCGATTGGCTTTCAAGAAATCAATAAAGCTTTTATTGATCTGAAAATTGTACCACACAAACCAGAAGAGAGAGCGCAACTTTACCAACAAGTTTTATTGAATTTGGACATCAAATGCAAAAGTTACAGCACTTTGAATTTTCTGTGAGGACACTTTTCGTCCCCTTCGGCAATGAGGGATTAACCCCTAAGTGCCCAAGCCTTTCCAAGGGTGTTTATCATATGAAAAAAGAGCATGGGCTTATAGTTATCTCCAATGAAGCACATTCTGTTTTTTTCAAAATTTGACCGTATAGATGTTTGAAGAGCTTGCTTATTAGTACATATACCAATTTTGAGTATAAAATTGCATAGGAGTTGTGAGATTATAACAAGAGAAATGTACACATTCTATTTTTAGTATGCTGCCCTTCCCCACAATGCATATAAAAGTTTTTTTTGAGATGGGTTTAAAATCAATTAAAATTTGCAAGTTTTACACTTCCACTGATGGTACATATATGCCTTTGAGGACCTCTCAAAAATCAAAATTAATATTTTTCAGTGAAAAATAAAAACTTCCAATAGTTAACCTTCAATACTGTGTGTAATATTTTTTAAACCGGTCAAAGGAATTTAACTGCCCACGCCAAAACGAGCCTGAAATTTTGGAGCAACCATATACATTGCTCAGGCATTTAGGAGTTAAGTAAGGGTACAATTTATTTACACTTTTGAGGGACACTTTAATGAAAGTTCAGGAACACTCAAAAGGAAATCTACTGTGCATGTGCATGAATGGGTACAGGGATGGTTTTGGATGTTTTCAACTTATATGCACACTACTACGGGTAGAGGGACAGTTTTGGGTGTTTTTGCCTTACATTTATACTGCTACTTGTGCACAAGGCTTAATTTGATTACAAGTACAATTAGGCTACAAACCACTGTTTTGCTCACATGTCGTTTTGAAATTGAAAAAAAAAATTGATATTAGTAACCATCAATGTTCTCTTCTTTCCAACCTTTTTCTATGTAAATCTCTAATAAGCTTACTTGATTTGATTGAAGGTTTATATTTATAAGGTCTAAACAGATACAGTCTATTCCATTGCCTTGTAAATACGTTTCTCCAAGGTTTCTGTTTTGTCGACACAACCTCCCACAAGGTTGAATGAATCGCAGCAGATCTGGTAGGCCTAGTTCTACACTTGTACCCTAAAAATGGAAAATCGAGACTACGTTGATAGCTGTCTGATCAGCATCTGAGTGAACTCGCTGCCAGTAGTCATCCAATCCCCCTAATTCAATATAGACGATGCGCAGCAATCACTCCTGGCAAAAGAAAGTGACATACCTCAGCAAGTTTTGACACAACAAAGACATTCAAAGACTTCTGTACAGTACTGTACAGAAGTCAATAGCGCAGTTCAAGTCTGTGAACTCGAGCGTCAACCACAAATAACCTGCTGTATGCAACATCCAGAGGCACATACGATCTCACATGCGTCAAGTGAAGTTAATAAGTCAGGTTATCAAGTTCACCCCGAATTTGTAGGCCTCATCATACGATACAAGAATACGTCAAATGATCAGATCATCTTCTACACGAACTAATTCCAAATCTTTGCCAAAGGATGCCCACAGCATATGCCCATATATATTTCAAGTGGTACTGGCCAGAACAGACTCCAACTAGACAAATAATGCATTCAAGAGTTCTGAGTCGACACATCTGGTTCTCAAATCCACTTTGGGGTTAAATAGTGCAAAAAAATTCCAAACCCACTATTGAATACTATAAAAATGTTCGCAAAAGCACTGGTTTACAGGAAATAAAATTCAAGATAAAAGGTGAAAACATGATTACTACATCGGCATTAACATCACAGCAAGACCTGCAGTAGCAAACTTTAATAGTTGCAAACTGTCCTCCCAACAAAAACAAGACCAATATTCAAAAGTGACCATGTCAGAAGCCTGAAATTTGCGAGGATCCAAAAGTAAACCGTAATTAAGAAAATTTTCTCATTCTGAAATCCCCATGATCGCAGCCACAGGGAGCGATCACAACAGAAGTGCAAATAACTACACAGTTAAAACCCCAAAGCGTTGTAGCTAACAGCGCCTCGAGTCAAAGTGACCTTAGTCAAACAAGCTGAAGCCCATATCCTGCAAGAGCAAACCATCGCAATGAAGTCAGCATCTCAAAAAATACATTTCCAGATTATTCTTGAAATAGAGTCGTTGAAGTGAAGAAAGCACTCTTGAACACGAACAACGTGCCAATGCAATTTGTTTCAAATTGAAGAGAACAGGTATTCTAGTAAAACTCACGTCATCGGACTCTTCCTTCTCCTCTTCTTTCGCCTCTTCTTTCTTCTCTTCAGGAGCAGCAGCTGGCGCTGCACCGCCTCCTCCGGCGGACACCACGACACCACCACCACCACCTCCTGAGGGCACGGACGCAAATTTCTCCTTTCCGGCAGCAATTACTTCCAAAATATCCTTGCCTTCTAATTCCTTCAACAGAAGGCTTACCCTGTCGGCATCAGCTTCAGCGCCAACTGCATAACCAAAAACTCTCAAATCAATCACCCTAAAGCAGAAAATAAAACCAAAGAAGCAAGATAACCGCTAGCAAAAACACACCCATCCAAAAGCTTAATCCCTCAACCCTAACTACTTTCAAACCAATACGAATCACCGCGACATCGACCCTTACACATATGCAAACTAAATATTTCGGAACAGCCATCAGTAGTGTACATTTTCGAGCACAATTTCTAAATAAAGAGAGCCCACTACATCGACACAAGCTTCTGTTAGCGAGACTCTGAAACAAAACCAAAAAGAAGACAACTACTAAACAGGAAAAACACACATCCCAAACCCTAATTATCAACCCTAAATATTGCAAGCAAGTGCAAATCACCATGACATCGATCATTACGCACATTAAAACACTAAAGTGCCTATCAGATACCATTAGCGCAGATTTCAATCCGAAAGATTCAGAAAAATGGGTCCAAAAAGCAGCGGCGTGTGGGTGATGTACCTGAGCCGAGGATGGACTCGATGTCCTTGGCGGACGGAGAGGGGTTTCCTCCCAACAGGGCCAACAGGTAGGCAGCGACCACCTTCATTTTGAACGGCCGTGCGTTGCGAGGTCGAGGATGTGGAGGAGAATTGTTGCGAGGCGGGGACGACGACGGACACCGCGAGAGAGCGGAAGAGAACGACAATGGGGAAAGACTGGGGCTCATGTAGTTGCCCTAATCTAGGTGGACGGCCCCGATCGTCTCTTCGGAGATCTTACGGCTCTCATCCGTGCCCTAGATTGTAACGAGAGTATACACCAGTGATACAGAGCAGGGCTTTTTTTTTTGGCTTTCTGGTGCCAGATTGCACCGGAAAAAAAAATCTGGCTAAAAAAGGTTATAAAAAATGCCAAAAAAATTGGATGAAATCGCCAGACAACTTTGAAATTAAAAAAAATATTAGATGAAATCACCTAATTGTGGATGAAAACTATACTATACATCCAATAAGTGGATGAATGTTGCAATTTGGAGCACCACTGTAACATTTTGTATCGCCACTATGGCACTTCTTCAAAAATGAAACAAGTCGTGTGGGCCCCCAAGAATCACGTACAAAAATAATTTTAAATAATAAGTTTTTTTATTCAGTTAATCAAGCCATGAAGTTTAAACCCCTCCCTTGTTGTATGGTGACTGGCGACTTCACATTAGCTGTATTGTACAAGCTCAAGAATGTTTTGAACTTTGTCTTCTCTGACTTGCATTTCAGTGTTGAATTCCGACCCCCAATCGCGAAGAAGAGCATCAATTTTGATTCTTTCATCCCCGCCTTTGTGTTATTCCTGCATTCGTCGCATTCTTTTTTGTGAAGTTTTTGGAGGAGGTTTGTTTGTCCCCTCTTCCTGATGTCTCCTCTCGTGTCATCTTGCCATATGTTTACTAAAACATCATTTCTTTATTTTATTTTAATTTTTTTGAAACTCATGGACAATTCCCATTGAGAATATCATTTCTTTGAACATGTTAAATAATACCCTTTGAACGTAAATATTTAAATTTAAAATCTTTATAAAGATTTCCTTTTGTTATGTTATAGCCATTTCTTCTTAATGTTTGGAGTGTAGTTATTGTTTCTAAATCAATTGTATCACATTCATTTTTATTTGTAGATTAATATAGAACATCCATTTTAAAGAAATCTTCAAATGGTTTATATTTCTTTACATTAGATTTCATACGAGATGGAGGGGGGGGGGGCGCCGGGGCCTACTCTTAGATAAAAAGGCAAAAAGAAGGGGAGGGGGAGGGAAAAAAGGAAAAAGGAGGGGGAGGAAGAAAAAAGGAAAATAAATAAAAATAAAAATAGAGCCTTTAAATTAATTAAAACAAAATTTTATAATTGATACACTAAAGAAGAGAGTTTGATCCTTAATTCATTATCAATCAAAAGTGTAGAGGCTTTGCACCCTTTATTTTGTTGTGTATGCAAAGTAAAAGTTGCATAAAAATAAAAATAAAAATACAATGGTAACAATTGTTCTAGTTTGTTTTGTATGTAACATTGAGATATCCCCACTTATGCACTCATTGATCATTTTTTTATACCATTGGAAAGCTTGACTTGACAAAGGTTGTACTAAAGTGGTATCATTGCTTTTGGACATATGATGGATTTGTGAGCAATTTTTAAGACCATAAATTGAATTAACTTATAAAAAATGAAGTATAGGAGTTTTTGATGTCAATCTTGGCATCGTCCAAAAGCTCTCAATAAGTAGAAATGCACCAAAGTTGTTTTGCACATTTGGTTCTAAAGTGTGAAAGTAATGGTTTTTCAATTGAACTTTGTTTCTATAAATTTTATATAAATTACGGATGAATTGTTCTAAAAATGAAAAATGAAAATAATGCATACAAGTGCACAACACCACACAAGTTATTTTTAAGTGGAATGTTAAAAAACTTACATTGATGAAAATTTTAATAAAGATGAAAACAAAAAAATTGTATTTAAATATTTAGAAAAATTGTATTAACCAAAAAATTGTATTTAAGAAGAAAAAAAAGTTTAAAATCCACTTTGTAAATCAGTATAATATTCTCTAAAGAATTGAATAAATATTTAATATGATTTTAAAATACAAAAAATTAAATATTTTGAGCAATGTTAAATGTTTTTTTTGTATTATTATTATTATTATTATTATTATCATCATCATTATTTATTAATTAGGATGTTTGCAAATTAAAAATAAAATATTAAATCATTTAGCGTTATTGAAGGAAAAAAATCAATAATGATAAATTGACTATAATTTTTGTATAGTGAATGAAATTATCTAAAATGATGTGAAAATAAATGAAATCATATACACAAAAGATGATATTTAGTGTCTTGTACACTAAATACGAAGGCATACACTAAAAGCCAATTACCCTATGAAAGTAAGTAACATTAAATGTCAATTCAAACACTAAATGTGAACCAGAGTTGTCATATCAGACGGAATATCACTGTTCACGGACAGAATCGGACCGATTAGGGCTAGGCGGCTGCAAACTTCAGAGCCTTGTAACTTTTGCAAAAATTCTTCAAATCAGTAAAATGAAATGTTTTTCGGCATCTACAGTATTTGTAGATGCCGAAAAACATCTCATTTTCCTTATTTGAAGAATTTTTGCAAAAGTTACAAGGCTCTGAAGTTTGCAGCCGGCACATTCAAGTCTAACACTAATTGTGGACAAGTTCAGATTTAGTGTTGTAGCTAGTAGGGGGGTAAAAACACTAAATGTCACTCAACACTAAATATCATCTTTGGTGTAGTGAAGTGAGAAAAATATAAAATGACTACAAAAAAGATTGTCATTTTATTTGTACAAAAGAAAACATGTGTTCAAATAGGAACATATATAAATGAGAACCCATGCTATGAAAAAAGCATCAATATGACAACAAAATTCTCTAAATTCTCTAAACTATGTCATGGTTTTACATGTAGTGAGAAATGAAAAAGATTGGTTTAATTTTGATAAGCTTTGCATTGGTGTGGAATTGCAATGCAAAGTTCCTAACATTCATTTTATTTCAATGAAGTCCGAAATAGAGATTGATTTCACGTTATTTCAAATTACATATTTAATCTCTTAAGGACCACATAATGATTTACACTTCTAGAATTGTGGCAATTTATCCTAAAATGCAAATTGGAATAGTAATTTAATGATGACTATTAGATAAAAGTTGTTAAATATAATCCATAGATCATACATATCAAAAGGGTTAGATCAATTGCTATATCAGACCACTTACCATATGAATATAATCTATGGATCATTTGAATTCTTGGTTTTATTAAGTTGCCAATTGTAGTAGTGACACTATTGGATTCTTCATTTAAAATCACATAATTGTGCCACATGGATTTTGCTTATTAATTATTAGTGTCTCCAAGATTGATCCACCAAATGTTGTCATTTTGAACTATCTAGCATATCTCCCTTCTTTTATTATACTTTGACCACCCATTTTTGACTAGGAATCCATATCTAATGTGCAAGGTGCATCCATTTCCAACCATGACTCGAACAAATTTCCCACCAAAGTTTGAAATGTTTTTTTTCTCCTCTACAAGGTTGGAACTAACAAAGTCATGACACATGTCACAAAGTGCACATGAATTAGTGAGCAAGAAAATAGGAAGTAGTTAGTGGTAAAGTAGTTCTTGAAAAATTCTAGTCATTGGCTTTGGATTTGGAGTACTTTGGGGCTTCCAAAAATATAATAATTTCAATTTTAGAAATAAAATTACAAAAAATTTAATGAAATATTACCCATATTTCCTATCTTTCAACATAGGAAAAATTTGGACTGCATTGTACCACTCATGCTTTGTCCCACAAAGCATTCAATTCCACTAATTCCGCAAAGCTCCAAAAAATATAAAATGACTTGGTTTAGATGCTAATTCCACTTATCTTTCAACAAAAATTTACTGAAAAATAATTCAAGAAGTTCCACCTTGTCAAAATTTAGTTTGAGCTCTTAAATGGTCGATTTATGTCCAGACCTCCTACTTTAACTACCTTAAATTCCATTTCATAGTAAATAAGTGACCACAACCAAAAGCAATGTTACCTAATCCCACTAAAAATAGGCCCAACATTTGATTCAAAATTCAAAAGTCTGAACTCTGAAGCCTCAGTTGGGCCCCTTCAGTTTTGCTGATGCAGGTCATTAAGATGAAAAGTAGGGAATAAGGAAGACCCCAGCTATATTCAAGTAGTAGCAATGGTGTACGTTCTGTTGCACTTGGAATTTGACATGTCCTTGTAATAATAAGGCAGCTAAAAGTCCATGTGATGATATTTACGAATCAACACCTAATTGCTTTAAAATGTGCTCTGTGTAAAGATTTAGCACCACAGATAACTCCTCAGAATTGCTTCAAAGAAAACTAGTGCATGTTGCAGACGACCTCATCAAACAACCTCATCACTGTGAAACTTTAAAGCTATTGTCCTACTTTGTCCTATCTAAGAGTGAGACCCCACGGCGGGGGGGGGGGGATTTATGTTGTTTGTATCGTCTGTTTGGGTCTATATAAATTGAAGGGCCTCTTACTACGTATGTATACGTAAAAATATTTTGTCTAAGATAAGGTTCTTGAATTAAAAGGTTAGAGTTCCTTTAACACTACTACCATGCCTAAAATAATTCCATATATTGTGGCTCATGATTCATTGGCGAGCTTGAATTTAAAATGTCCTTCAATAATGGAGCCTTGATTCAAGGAAAGCAAAAGATCCCCTATCTAAATTAAAGTTTGAGAATGTTATAAACCACTATATTGAACCATCTAGATGTTTTTACATTTCTATTGTAGGTATCTATGATTTGTATTGTGTATTTTTTCGGAAAAATTGTAAAAACGTTCTAGAATTGAAGAACCTTGTCCTTGAATCCTTCTATTGACAATTGGTTGAACTCATCAATTCAATTCAATAATTGTTTTTATTTTTTATTTTAAATGAATTCAACAATCATGAATTTTTTTAAAATAAATTATTATGTTGTATACAATATTTCCAACTATATTCTTTGGTTGGCATGAGTTTGTTCACATTAAGTGCCATTCTATTTTGCAATACTTAGAACCTTATATTTCAAATCCTTAATAACAAATAACCTACTCAAATTTTTTGGCTACTGGGATTATGACATGCTTGCAAGTTTTAGTGTTTACAAATTGATTTCAAGCATTGCATACGCACTTTTTTAAAAATGGAATTAATCAACCTTTGATTCTACATCATTTAGTCTTAGCCAATGTGATTAATATTATTCATCTATCCACCCATTTCTCTATCAAAATGCTATCAAGGACCATAACTTTAGTCTTTTATGCTATACCTTTAATTATTACTTTTAAACACCAAGGTTTAAAAAAACCATTTTACATCTTTGGATTTTTTTTTCAAACATTTTGAAAAAGGATATCTCAAAAATCATCATGTATTTAGATTTTGTCCCCCCCTCATTGTAGACCCTCCATTTTCTACATGATCACATGGGGACTTCTTTACACTAGTGACCAAAACATTTAGAGCATTGAGATTGGAGGAGAAAAAAGGATTGGTCCAATTTCACATTGCACAAGTCTTATAAATGATGATAAAATGAAAATGAATCCTATATGTTCTCACTATAATGGATAAGGTTTCATGGTCATGCTAACTTTGTAATAAGACAACTTTAAAAGGTCTTCTTGTTGGATTTCTAAGGTAATTAAGCCATTACAACAAATTTAATCACTCAATTTTTGTGAGTCTTTAATGTAATTTATTTTTGAAAATATTGTTTTAACGTTGGAATGTTGTTTTTACTATTGAACTCTTGTTCTTCTTCAAAAAAATCAACTTTTGTTGCAATAATTGTAGTTTACTACAATAAATTATTATTTTTTGAAGTTTTTATTGTTGAAAATGAATTTTATTTTTTTAAATCTTAATTTTTCACTACTAGTCTTCCAAATTCATTAAAATAATAGCATGTCCATTTACATAGTATTTTTTGCTATATACTATTGACCAGATCTTTAAAAATAAATTTTATATTCTTCTTGGTTACAAGTTTTCTCCTCTATTCCTGGCAATTTAATTTTTAAAATTTTATTAAGAGGTGAGAAGAAAAGAGAAAAGGGAAGAAGATGAGTGAAAGAAAAGTGTAAATCATTATATCTTAATCTTTTTGAATTTTATTTTATAAATTAGCCTTTAAAGGACCAATCAAAGTTTATTTTACACTATTGGAAGTGACCAATGAATGACAATATTGGCTCTTAGTCACGACTCTTGACCAAAAGCCATGACTAAGAGCATTTTCTGAGTTTGATTCTTGGTCGCTAATGTAAAGTGGTTTTCATATTGCCAATTTTGTTTGAAATTGCATTAGTGTTTTTATTCAACTTCATACTTTATTGGAATGACAACAAATGCTATAATACTTTTATATTTCATTAGAAAAATTATTTGTTTGAAACTATTTGCATACAATTTACTTTTTGCAACCTCATTTTTTGTAATAGAATTCGGCATATTTCAAATTAAAATCTTTGAATTTATATATTTAATATATATATTATTTGGGCACTAGTAAAAACTAGACTCTAAATTTGGATATTTAAACACTATATTGGACAAAAATTGGCTTCATAACCCATAAATAATGTATTTGTTTAGTCATCAATCTTACATGTTTGCCCCCTGCAAAACTTCTTCCAACCTACATAACCTTTGAAAGGTCTTTGGGATCCCTCTATACAATTCATATTTTGCCTTCTAATTCTTCAATTGTAATTTAATACACAAATTGTGATACATTGCTATTTATGTAGTAGCATGATCATTAACCCCTAAAGGACCAAGCTGTGTTTTTTGGCAACATAGCAATTTTGGGCAGCTCACCACGGATGGAGAATTTATTATTTTCTTTGAAATTTTCACAAAACATTTTCAGTCCAACAATTTTCATAACTTTTGACTACACGGTTAAAAAGTTATTGCATAAAATGTAGTTTTCTTTGAACTCTGGGCAGCCTGGGCAGTACCAAAAACTTCTTTAAAAATCATTTTTTTTTAGAATTGAAATTTGAAATTGGTTCTTTAGATTTATATGTACGTGGAGAGCTTTGAATCATTCCATTCTAATTTGTAAGATGGAAGCTATGAGGTTTTTAAGTTTGCGGGTAGGTATGGTTTTCAAAGTTTACATACCTATTCCCAAACTTAAAAACCTCATAACTTCCATCCACGCACGATAAAATTTGAAAATTTTGATTTCACATTTGCAATCTATTGTCCCAAATATAGCTAGGGGAGGTGTAGAAGATAGATTAATCAAGCACAAAATAGGAGGTCTTCTTTTTTATGCTCCCCTAGAATGACTTTGTGTGGGGTTGGGTGTTGGTTCACCTCAACTCATCATGGGAGCTTTCTTATTATCAAAATGTTTTGAGTTTTTATTGAGACCACTCATGGAGAGTTTAACCCATAAACGTCGAGGTGGACGTTTTGCGGCGGATGAATGACAACAGAATCTCTTGTGTAGGACAGAAGTGCAACTATTCATCCTCCAAATTTTGTGGGAAAAGGGAAGATCGTCTACAGTAGTTTGCCTTCCAATGAGTGCTTTTGCATTATTTTAATCCAACAATTCACACGGTGACAAAACAAATGATTTCCACGGTTACGAGTCCATCGTTTAAGGATTAAAGAAGATTTTGGTTGTTTCCATAGTATGCATTTTCTGAACACTATATGAATAAATATGCAAAAGCTCAAAAGTGGTCAATGAATGACGTTCAAGATTACTACAGAAATGAAGAATGCATATGTTGATCCATGATTCAAATCATTTTGGGTAGAATACCTTGATGATAGGTCTTGTTCTTTTTAGGGTTAAAAATGAACGTGCTGCCTACATTTTAGGAAACATACGTTACATAAAATTTCCAAGTGCGTGTGATTTGACCACCCGCTCTTCTTATGGAAGAAAAAGCTCACTCACAGGGCATCATACTCCGGGGCGGCTCCCTTGCAGGCAGTGGTTCGCACAAGCGAATGCTCCTTCCAGGGCAAGTTTCCTTCGTCGTTACTGTGACCCCTTTTTTTCCTCATCAAAAATGGATCAGCCCAAAAAGCCACTACAGGGTTCGAGCAATGGCTCACAATCTAATTTACAGTTGCACTGGAAGTATCATCTACGCAATTGGTGGTTTTTTCACAGGCACTCCAGTGTCAGTGTGTCTCTAATTCATTATCCCCGCTCGTTTCACCCTTCGCCTTCCACACAATCCCATGTGACGGGAGCCAATTCCGAGGTAGGATGCGAATTTTGGAGTCTCGTACGATAATCGGTTTCAATTTTGATTTTGATTTTGATTTGTGCGAGCAATTGCTGATGATTTTTGATGAATGTGGCGATTTATTTGTACTCGAGGCTTAGAGCTTGGAAATTGGGGGCTCAGAGAAGAGAAGCGAAGCGAAGTGGATTGTGGTGATGCTGATTTCGATTTCGATTTCGATGCTTAGATTGTGTGAAACTTGATAGAGATCGGCTTTGCAAGAGGTTTTAAACTTTGATGATGGTGGTGGTGCAGAGTTTTGCAGAGTTTTGCAGAGTTTTCGAAGAGAGTTTTTTCGAGTGATTTTGTGAAGCTGAGGAGGTTGATTGTTGCGCGATGGGGTTAGCGAAGAAGGCCGTGGCGGACGCGTCCATAACCTTCCTGTAGGTGCCGTCTGTTTGCGTTCCCTGATTTGGGCGTTCCCCTTTGGAAACGCCGACGTTCCCAATGTTGGGAGCGTTTGCGTTTCCAACGGGGCCCATAAAAAAAAGCCCTGATACAGAGCAGCGATACTACGTAATACTGCATTACCAAACACTGCACCGTAAACCAATCTTGAAAATATGTAGATATAGGAAGTCCAAAATGTATTGCTTAATTACATGAAATTCAAAACCGTTTTGGGGTAAGGTAACTAAGGTAAAACGACCCATTGTAGTCAGAATTAGGAGTTTGACTTCATGTGGTTCTTGAAATTTTTCAATTTTTCCTTCACAATAGTTTAAATGTGAAAAATAGTGAGAGCAATTGAAATTATGTTTTTTTGATGAAGTATGAATTTTTTATAAATTTTTGAAGTGTTCAATGCATCATGGCCCAAAAGAATTTGTAGACTACCTAAAGAACAACTAAATCTGAATTCATCATTTTCATTTTGCTCACCTAAAGTAATCATAGTATTTTTTAACATAGAAGGCCTAAAAAGTCAATTTTTACAATGAAGTCACACTAAAAAGTTGGAAGTTCCTAATGAGGTCACTATTTACTCCATTATTGTCATATAAGACATGTATGAAAGCCAAAATCTTACAAACTGAAAAATCCAACCATAACAGGGCCATTCCCGAGGTGTCTACTATGGGTCATCTAACCACAATGGGTTGTTCTACCTTACACTTGAAATTGCACAAACCAACAATTCAGCATAGTTTCCATTATTATATTGGAATTTTTTGTGGAGTCCTGTTGGTAGTGCAAAGAAGATATTAGATTCTCTTAGAATGTATTTTTTGGACATCATATGAATAAACTATAAATTTTCAAAGTACTGAAAATAGGTATTCTTAAAAGCAATCATAGACTCTTGTGAACAATGGAGTATATTTTAGGTAAGAATTTGTAATGTGCGATTTTAAGTATAGTTACCTTACACTATGTATTTGAACTTTACAAATTTATACTCCATTTTGGAATAGCATATTCATACATATTCAAAAATTATTTTACAAATTCATGATTTTCACCTAGCAATTATTGAGGTGAAAATCATAGTATTTTGGATTAAATGAATATAGTATGGTCCACAATAAATTCGTAATGTCTCAATAAATGTGATTGCATCCAATATTTATATGATTCTCATGTACTTTCATCTATTTTCATGCAAATTTTATTGAAATTTCATCCGAACAATTACATTAACTAAGCAAAACACATTTATCAAATTCATCTAACTAGTGTAAGGCATCTTGCACGAGTATTCAAATTCATATAGTAAATAAATTAGCTCATGGTTCTTTATTGTGTGCTCAAAATGTTGTCCCCAAGCACTATTTACAATGCATTTCTTATTTTTAAATTTATTATCATTAATGGCTTTCAAACTTTGAAGTATTAATAATTTTAGTAAATGATATATAGATTATGCTAGCCTCAACTAAACATTAGATTTGGAATTTAGGATTTTATTGGACTTTAGAATGTGAAAATTATATCTTATCCCCTTGCACTTAATGCACTCTGAAATTTGAAAAAAATCAAAGAAATATAGGTTGTATTTGGAATTTTGAGCTTAAATTTTTTCATATAGATAAATATGTGATATATGTTCACTACATACGTTTGTTTTTATTTTTGGATAATTAAAATAATTTTCTTTTTCTTTTTCAGTTACTTATATCCCTACAAATAAATTTCAATTTTTGAATGCAATTTTGTAATAGAATCCTCAAGTGGCTTAATAATAAAAATCCAAAAATTAAACAAAAAATTTGCCTTATTTTCCATTAGATTTTGTGATTATTTAGTCAAATTATCATTGTGTGAAAGGTTTTTTAATTCTAAATCTTCAAAAAAAATTATTTTATTAAAATAAAATTTCTACCTTTAATTTCTATATGTAATACATATATTTGAGGATCGGACTTTTGAATTTTGTAATAATCACAAATGCTCTAAATTTTTGTCAATGTCAACTATAGTGCACATAATGCACAAATAAAATGTCCTAAAATTTCGTTCCCTATATGGGAAGCAACCCATTCCTAATCACCCGCTATTCTAGCAAAGTAGGTTGTTATCTTTCCATGCAGGAGGTGATGAATAATATTAATTATGGCATAGTTCTTGGTATAGTTGTGGCTCATTAAGATTGGCTATAAGACTCTCAATATTCCAATCACCCCTTGGTGAATTTTGCAACCACCCCTTGGTTGGAAATAGGAAGGCTACATGACTAGTATGGGTTGAATAGAATCTTCATCTAAAAAATTCAAATTAATTAAATTTTGAGAAATAAAAATCCAAAAAATTATGGAAACCTTTTTGAACTCTATTTCAAAAATGGGTTGCCTCCCTCAGTTTGTCATTGCTTTTAGACTACATTAATAAGGTAACGACATGTAAGATTCTATTAAAATTTATCCCTACAGACATATAACTAAAACTTAAAACATATATTTGTAGCCCCTATGGTGGATTGTGGATTCATATATTTTCAATAATATGAAAAAATTCATAGCTCATTGCAAGATGCCCCCAAATCCATACTAAATGAATGCCAAATCCCTTTTTGACATGTAATAAGATCTAACAAATATTTAGATAATTTAATAATAGGAACCACCTTCAAATGTTTATTTAGAAGATTTCAAGTGTTGTTATCTTACTATTTCCCCCATTTTTTTTGAGTTTTTGTATTGTGTAGTAATAGGATTTGCGCTTATTAAATTAATAGTTAAAAATAACAAAGTGATTTTGATATAAGGGGTAGAATGCACTCTAGTATTCTAGTGTTAAGAGTTTTTGTAGATGGGCCTCAAACACATTGAATCTTAGGTGGAAAATTATATTGCCAATTCATTCAATTTTTAAGGAGTACATTGAAATGTTGTAAATTGATTATGCTTATTAATGTGATATACTTCAATCTAAATTTCTTTTCATGATCACAATTTTAGAGTTGATTTGTAAAAAGACAATTACATGACTTCAAAATTTTAAATCCCTTGTAATCAAATATTATAATCTTTTGATCCATATTGTTGTATTTTTGTATATCATAGTATTTTTATTCTTTAAGTGATTTATGACATATCCAGTTTCAAATCGTATGGATACAATGCAATAAAATTGATAAATATAATTAAAGTTTAGAACTTTTGTTCAGTTTTGAACAAACTCCAGGAAGCTCAAAAAGGGCCTTGGAGTTGCCCTCTATATATATCAAGTCTAGTGGATACCTCATGTTTTAGAATTTATATATATAAGAAGCCAACTCATTTATGATCACCTTCCATTTTGGCAATATATACTAGTCTATTTTGTACAAGTAGAGATGAATAGTGATTAGTTATGGCACAATTCTTTGCATAGTTGTGGTGCATTATGATTGGCTACAAGTCTCTCAATATTGCAACCAATCTTTAGTTGATTAGTTTCCACTCTTTGGTCGAGAATAGGAAGACCTATATGACTAGTGTGGATCGAATAGAATCTTTAGCTAAAAAGTTCTTGGTAATTATGTTTTGAAAAATAAAATTCTAGAAAATTCTAGAATTCTTCCAAATTCTATTTCTATACATGGAAAAATTTGCCCATTCAAAAAACCCGCACTCCAAATACACATAATTGTTTAACCTTTGAAAGGCTTGAAAGCCCTTTGTGGCTATATAATATATCATGAATTCAGTGGTATTTGATTAGAAAAACATTGACCAAATTCTTTTCAATATAAAGTAAATTAATGATCATGATAGTACATAAACCCGTACATAAATGACAACGTATCACAATTAATCTATTAAACGATAGTTGAAGAGTTATAAGGCTAAATACTAGTCGAATAGAGGAATCCTAAGGGCCTTTCAAGGGTTAAGTGGTTTGAAATGGGTCTATTACTCTATTCTAAAACTAAATACAATAGAACTTCTCTAAACCAATAGGTCCAAGACCACTCGACACAATTACTTTAGAGAAGTTCATTACTAACATTAGAGAGGGTTCATACTACACAGGAAGCTGCTACAATGGCATAGGTGCCACACCTTGAAGCCAAGAAGCTTGTTTAAAAGAATATTTTACCTTTTTTGGACAAGGTGTAGGTCCACCACAATTTGCTTGGCTAGCTCTCATTTAGTGCTACTACTACTTTATTCCGGAAGTCAGGCCCACTTGGACCTATTGCTTTAGAGAGGTTTATTGATTTATGGAGGGTGTACTTAAAGAAGTTCTATTGTATCACATTCCTTGTGTGTGTTTTGGGATGAGAATCAAGATCTTTTTTCTTGTTATTACTTCTCAATTTCTTTAAAAATAAAAATGAATATTTGAAAAAATATAATGATGTCTCTAACTAATTGTATATAAAAGGTTTCAATTGAAATACCCTATGGACGTTGGTGATGCTTACTATTCAATCAAAATGATTCTAATGCCCTTTTTGAAGTACAAGCACCTAAAAATGCCACTGTTTTATTTTGCAATATATTATGATCAAAACCTAATTTTTTTAATATGGAATACTAGCAACCTCAAGAGAAATCCAACCCAATTTGTTTCTTAATTTTCTGACACTTGATAAATATTTTATAAACTTTCAAAGCTAAAAACATAAAGTACCTACATGCGACTAGACTCCCCTTAAATGGACATCCTTGAAGCTCAAAATGCTTCAACTCTCATTAATTGCCTCAAAGATCTCTTTAATCTCACTAGTTGTTTTTAATAGCATATGGTGGGTTTGGATGATAGTAGGTAAGCATTTAAGGTAAAAAATTATGAGGAGAATTATCGAATAAGGTAGAATTGCGTTAGGGTACCTTAGTCACTAAGGATGTTTTAGATTTAAAATCAAGGAGCCACACAATCAACTTTTTCTTTACATACTATTGTGCCTAGCTTGTACTTTATATCTATTCCCTATGTCCTATAATACTAGTCCCTTTTGTTTTTTCAATTGTTCCAAATTACTTGTCCTTTTGACTTCAAATTTGATTTTTTTTAACGTTAACTACTGAAATGAAGTCCGAGAAGTCTAATTTACTATCCACTTTATAAATAAACAAATTCTAAAAGCTGAATTTTTTGTAGTAATTTGAAGTTGATTGGTTCACAAACCAAAATACATTAAACTTTTCTTTGAATCTATTAAATTCCTAGCTGTTCTTGTGCAAATCTAAATACAAAGTGGACAAGGTAGTTGTATAGGATGACTTCCTTCTCTATAAAGCCTAACCTTTTTTAAGTGTAGCAATTTGTTTCTATTGTAACCTCCTAGTTTCTAATCTTTCTTTAATTGCAATTCATAGCCATGCTCACTTGTTTTGCACTTGAGTGAACGCATTACTCATATCATTTGATTATAACATGCATTAAAAAATCATTGCCAAATCTTTAGTACTGTTAATACTACAAAACAAGGAGTATTATTTAGCACGTTTAGTTCTCTTTTTGTATTTGTGAGTGATTGATGGTGATGAACCTTGTCATTATAAATTTGTAGGATAGGAGATCCTTAAATTGATTGGATTCTAAATGCATCCGTTGTTTAGGAATGAGTGACATGCTCCTCGAAATATCTATTACTATCATTGATGAAGTAAGTAGGCTTAAATGGGCAATTTATGGACCTCCTGCCTCAGTGAATTTGTGCGTTATATATATTGATAGTAGCAAAAATCCATATTTATACATTAGATTTAGCTTTTAGAATTTGACCTTTATATAGTCACACTATGAATAGATTTGAATACTAATATGCCAAAATCTAGTTCCTTATAAAGTAGGCATCTCCAAATGCACCAGAGCCCCCAAACCACCATCATCACATTATGGACTTCTCCAAAATCAATATGTATCTATGTGGAAGAAATGATTTTAGAACCTCTACCAGAAAAACATTGACCCTTTATGACTTTTGCATACAATATCCAAATGTCACATTCTTTGGTGCATTGGAACCTCAATTAGAAATATCCAGAGCCCAGAGCCCAAGTAAAGTACAATGGAGAAATTGCCAAAAAATTGTACCCTACTCTACAAATCTTATTGAAATGATTTCCACATGCAAAGTTGTGAACACACTGGAGTGCATTCAGAAGCTCATTTCTTCCTCAGAACAGCGTCAACAGGCGCACAACAAAGAGATGAATCAAACAATATGGGTGCCCTTGCTGGCCACAACTAGCAAACAATTCCCACCTAAAAAATGAATGTAAATAAGTTCCTAATCCTGCACACCTTCTTGGGCTACCGGAGAAAACGCAAACAGCAGTGCATAGAGAGCAACTGCAGGAGGAGCTTCCAAAAGAGCCACAGCACTGGAGGTAACTTAGTACTTAAAGAGCAGCTGCAAAAACCACAGCTTACAGATACAACTTTTTATTTTTAAAAAATTGCGCCCATTCCATTTAGAAATCCACCCATACTATACAGGCAGTTACAGCCGCTACATCTACAAACACAGGTAAACCTCCTCGTAACATTCTTGAACTTGCGGGCAAGGAGTTGAGTTCCCATGAATCCCATGAATTGAGGATCCTTTCACAGTAGAAAGTCTTGAATTCAAGCTTGTCCATGACTGAGAAGGCATAACTCTTGCACACAATGACACTGTAGAATGACGACCCCCCTGCCTCCCTACTACTAACCAAGACTTTTTCAATGCAAAGAAATTCACACCTTATTCAACCCTCCCCCGTTTGACCTCATCGGCAACGGCGACACGTCTTCCAGTTCCGCTTCCTCCAGTGCTTCCAAGGAAACAATAGGCCCTTTGAGCGGCATGTACTCTCCCAAGTACCCATCCAAATGCTCCGACAACAAGCCCCTGTCAATGTTCTCCAAATGCACTGACTTGCACACAAAGTACACAATCGTCTGCACCACAATCCCCAGCACCGTCACCACCGTCCACAACCCCAGCAACGCCAATGCCACCACCATTCTCCCGAATCCATTATCTACATGGTAACGAGGCCACCTCACGAACACATTGAACAGCGTCAACACCACGATGGTGGCCACTGTATAAATGAGTATCATCACCCACCCCACCCACCTCTTGCCCTCGATGAGATCCGCGCTTCTCTTTAACGCACTGATCCCGTAACTATCCTCCAACACCGTCACCACACTCGCCAGATGCCAAACCAAATAAATGTACACCAACAAGCAGTAAAACATCAGCATCAATGGGATGAAGAGCACAGTGAAGGGAATTCCTGTCCGCATTTGAAGCAACAGCAGCATGACGATGATGAAAATGAAGGCGACGTTGTAGAGGAAGACGAGGATGTGCGCCCATAGAAAAGTCATGAACAAGCGCTTCCAGACTTTGGGCACCACACTTAAGATTTTCTTGTAGGATAAGCCTTTGCTGGTGTAGATGCTGGCCACGGTGTAGACGATGGAAGCCGTGGAGAGAAGAGAAAAGGCCAAGACGAAGATGGCGTAGATGATGGTGATGATACTTAAGCCGAGCAACTCGCTGTCCAGGACGGATTGGGTGTGAGCTGCGGCAGAGGAGCCGACGGTTTCGGTTTCAAGCTCTCGCTCGTTGCGGTTGATCTTGTGGATTAAAGGGTCGGAGAGCAAGCCGTGGTAGAACATGATGGCGCCCAAGGGGAGGACTAAAGTGAGGCCGAGGGAGAGGAAGAGACGGACGTGCAGCTTGGTGATGGTGTAGGCTTCTTTGCAGATGCCGACGACGCCTAAGGTTCGCATTTCATCGAGCTCCGTCTCCATTTTCGAAAACTCGGTTGACCGTGACCTAGAATATCTTGACAGAAATCGGTTTCACCCGGCGTGCTTGGAAAGAGGCAGCAGCAAGCAATTCAATGGACTGGCATGAGGAGTGGTATGCTTTCCAATCTTGTCGCCCCGCTTGAGAGTAGATGATAACTCGAGATTCACGAAGCAATCCTGAACTTCAATGAAACGCCTCCTCTGTAAATCACAGGTCAAAAAAAACAAAAAACTTAAAATCACCAAAAAATGAAATAATCACCAAAAAATGTCGCCAAGAGAACGATAGAGCTAGGGTTGGATGGAGAAACAGAACAAAACCCACAGCCGGTAATATTGAAGTCTCCACACAAAGTCAAATCAACTGACGACTAGGGCAAAACGAGAAGAACAGGTTATTCCAAAGACAAAATACCCACCCGAAGACCGAAAATCGGTAGTACTGAAGACTCCGGTCACACAAAATCAAGTCAATGAAAACTAGGTCAACCGAAAATTGGTAGTCCTGTAGTCTCCACTCAGAAGCACATCAAATGAAAAGAGGTGCAAAACGGGAAGAACGAATCACAAAGCCAAAATACCTACCCCCAAACCGAAAAATCGGTAGTACTCTCGACTCCACGAAAATTCAAGTCAACGAAAACTAGGGCAACCCGAAAATCGGTAATCCTGTGATCTCCAAACCAAAGTAAGGCAAATGAAAAGTAGCGTGAATCACAAATTGAAAACATGCCACACCCTACACCGAAAGCCGGGAGCACTGTACACACCACACAAAAACGAAATCAAGTCAAGTCAAATCAAATAAGGGCAAAATGAGAAAGACCATATCACAGACACAAGAGACACCCACCCAACACACTCATCCTATCCTTTCCACACAAAACCTAGTCCATTGAAAAGTAGGTCTCAACGAGAAGACCAAGTCACCGTCCCCAAACACCCAACTCAACCCTGAATATCGGCAAACACTCTAGTCTCCACACAAAATCGAAGTCAAAATGAGAACAAGAGCAAAGACACGGACCTGCCCAATGATGAGTACCCTAGCTCAGTGAGAGCGACGAGACGAGAAGAGAGGTGCAATCAGGAGCAGGACTAACAAATGATGTGGCCGGAGCGGCGGAAGCCGCGGAACTGAGTGATGAGCTCCCAATGAACCGACTTGCACGAGCCACGAGGAAGGTCCTTGCGACTTGCGCGGAAGTCAAGAATGTACAGTACCCCACCACACAAGACTGACTGGACTTCAAAACAAAGATAAAAACTTAATTACAGTACAGTACTGGGTGATGACGATTGGAGCCAAGGACACGAGGAAACGTCACCCTGGATACGTAGTATGATGGAACTTCAGTCTGAAAGGGCGAATAGTAAACGGAGTTGCAAGATCTGTGATGGATTTTCCAATAGAAAAGAGTGATGTGCAACTATCGCAGACCATGACAAAGGAGGATGAGATTGGTTCTGGTCCACGTTTTAGAGAGACGGACCTTTGTAGATGCATTATCATCATCATGGATTTGCGAAGTTGTGTGTTGTTTTCTGATTCTACTTCGGAGGTTACGGGTGTCGGTTTCTCTGTTCCGTCGGAGACTCAGGGTGTAAGAGCTCGTGATTCTTACAGGTTTGTTAACAAAATGGGTTCAACGCAATTCCTTCCTCCTGAAAGTGCCAAGGTGGGCAGCTGGGCACTCCCAAACCACACCCTGTCAAAAATCGCCAATATCACTTCGTGTACATCTCCAAAATCAAAATGTACATATGTGGAAGAAACAATTTTGAACATCTACCAAAAAATATTTTTGCACTTTGTAGCTTTTGTGTATGGTATCCAAATGCCACATTCATTGGTGCATTGGTGCGTTGGAACCTCCTTTTCACTTGTCAACAAGAAAATATGAAAACTTGACCAGTCTAACAATAGTATTTAGGCATAGTAGCAAAACAATTTAGAACATCTACCAAAAAAAATTATTTTGGCCATACATAGCTTTTGCATACAATATCCAAATGACACATTCTTTGGTGCATTGGAACCTCCTTTCACTTGCCACCAACAAAGTATGAAAACTTGGCTAATCTAATAATAGTAACTAGGCACAGTAGCAAAACATGGTGGTTTTGGAGGTGTCTACCTTTGCCTTGGATTTGGAAATATGCATGCTTTCGATACCAATATAGGATGAGTGTCACTTAACCCCTAAAGCCCCAAAGAACACCATATTCATTAAAATGGGAGTTTTTCATTGAAATGAGAGGTTATTTAAAAAAAAATCAACTAAAGATTTTATGTTAATTCAGCTAAAATTGAAAGGTTTTCTATCAATTTAACTCGAATCGAGTTAAATTAACAGAAAACCTTTCAATATTAAGTCAAATCTGAAAGGTTTTATATCAATTTAGATCAAAACTCTCATTTTAATGGAAACTGATGTTTTAGATCGAGATCAACATGATTATCTTGAGAGGTCTCCAATCTCTCATTTTAATGAATATGGTGTTGAAGGTGTTTTCTATTGAAAACCACTCAAAACTACTACTTCTGTTGTATTCACTTAAGAAAATCAAATTTTTTTGTTTTTTTTGGTATTTTATCGTAGGATCTTGTACTTAACTTGTCTGAAATCATGTAGTAAAATTTCATCAAATTTCACCGTATGGATTGGAAGATATTAGCATTCAAAGCTGAACAAAAAGTTTTTTTTCAAAAAAATGCTTAAATTGCCCGAAAAAATAAGATTGTCCATAACTTTCTCATCCCTAGTCCAAATAGAATGAATCAAAGCTCCACGTATAGGTAAAAATATAATATTTTAAGAAAAAACTCAAAAAAATTATTTTGACTTTTTATAATTTTTTTGGACTACCTGTCAATCTCCATTTCTTGCTCATCGTGCCATAATTTTTTCATCTAGCATCCGATTGAAACAAAAATTACATATCCACAAAGCTCTTGCAAAGCTACACGACCTCAAAAACCTAAAATAAATTCATTTTAAATTGAAACAATAGGAACCTACCCAGACCCAAATTGTCCCCCAAGGGGACAAGTGGGGCTTTAGAGGTTAAAGGTGCACCATCTCCAACTTGCTAAACGCAACTACTATTGCACATTACACTGTACAAAAAATTTCGGCCCTCGATAAGGCTGTTTAGAAAGCTTTTTCGGCACCCCCGCGGTGCAGTTACAGAAAAATAAAAAAATATTTTTTAAAATATTTTAAAATATTTTTTAATTAAAAAAAATTAAAAAAAATTAAAAAAATTAAAAAATTCTCCAGTCTGACGTGGCACTAGTATTGCCACGTCAGATTCCCCCCCAAAAAATTAAAAAAAATTAAAACAAAAACAAAAACAAAAACATTTTTTCCCTAATTGCACCACAGCCCTGCGGCCTTTCCGAGGGCTGAAATTTTTTGTAATGTCTCTCCAACTCGGTGCATTCGTCCTTTACAGCCATGTCTTTGAACCAGATACGAGGAGGTCGGCTTCACAGCCCTGTGAATTGAAGTGGGCACCTGTACTATCGATGTAACCCATGGTTGAGGCAATCGTATATCTGAACATTGGAGTTGCTTCCAGTTGCAGCGCCTGGCCAAGTTCCTTTCACCCCGTCTGCCTTTCGGATGTGAAATATAGCTCAAGTGATGCATTGCTGAATCAATAAACGGAGTTGTACTGTACACTATCAATATCCTAGTAATTCCGAATGTCAGGCTCTAATCCCTTTCCTCTTCCTCTTGCCAGGTTCTGTACAATGTTCTAAAACATTGGACATGCTAAACCCGTGGAGCCACTTCATCACAAAAATGAAGCTCACAGGCATATCTAGCTCCGGTAGTAGCAAAAGCTGTGATGCAACACGAAATTGAGATCGGCATTCACTTCATAGCAGAGATCAGATGTGCAATTTAGAATAGAGATGATCCATCAGGTGTTCATACCAAAATCACAAAATCACTTAACTCATTCCATGTGACAGTCGTTCCAGCCCTCTGCATATCGCAGTCCAAAAAGTAGCCATACATGTCCAGCAGCGGTGCTTTCACATCAGTTAATCAAAAGCTTAGTTACCCGCTACAAGAATCTACCCGTATGGAAGTACGTATATTGCATATCTATATGCAATATACTACAGTAAATTCAAAAGGAATCCTGCTCAGACCTAACTTGGAAGGAGTAATGTGGGTATAAACAAGCACTAAAACACTATGAGTTACATCCAGCAGCACCGTAATTAATTGGCCAAATAGGAAAATCACCACATTCCACAACTTTGGACGCATTTCTACACGTAACAGCTCCAAGTTCTGACAAAGATGAAACACCTCGGTCATCTGCAATCGTTCATGAGTACAAAGCCTTCAAGTCGTCTGCAAAAGCCTTCCTCACAGCCTCTCGTTTCAGCTTCATTGCAGCTGTGACCAAACCACTATCAGGAGTCCAAGGCTCAGATAGCAGCTTCACCTTGGTTGGGATCTCAAACCTTTCCAGTTTTCCCTGCTTGGCCGCCTGCCACAGATAGAACAACTTCAAGATAATTGAAACGTAAAACGAACACAATTGAATGATGCGAACTCCGATGCAACAACGAACACAGTAACACTTCTTTAATTGAATAGCAGAGGGCAAGCTTTTGGGGAAATCAAACACCAATTCCTCGAAGCTCTTCTAACCTGGTTCAGTGAAGAGAGGACTTCTTTGCATGTTTGTGGCTTTGAACACAAATCAGCAAAATCAGAGTAATCAACACCAGCTTTCTTGGCCCAAGCTTCAAGTGCAGCCTGGTTTGCCACAATTATAGCAACGGTGTAGCTATGAAACGGGTCAGCATGTAGCATGACATTGTCTACATATGAAGAGCCTGCGAGCACTGCCTCCACCTGCAATACATTAACCCCTTTAATGCCAGATCCACTTTTAAGTTTTCGCATATTCTTGCTTGTATCTTTGTACTCACCTCAATTTGGTTTTCACCTCAATTCATCTTATTGGTCATAAAGGACGGTTTCTATTTGAATATTCAGCATTAATGAATGAATGAATAAATGAGAAGTTCTTTGGACGAAACATCACACTCTGTTCATCATCCAGAATATGGCCTTCAGAGCGCTTAGGACTTGAGCGACAAGTGTCAGACAGAGAAATTGACAAACAAAAGACGAGTGGCAACAATCAATGCGTAACACTTATTAGGTCCCACTTTTGGTTACTATAAATTTGAGAGATATCAGCAGCCATACCTTGCCGAGTGAGACATATTCACCAGCCTGCAATTTTACAATATCTTTCTTGCGGTCAATGATCTCAATACAACCATCTTCGTGAAACTGGCCGATGTCACCTGTGTAGAACCACCGCATGTCTCTCTCGTCCACCTTCACCAGGCAAAACACACTACACAATCAAAGTAAAGCCAATACAGAGCAAATCTACAGAGGGAATGACTATTAATATCGATGAAGAACACAGATTTTAGTCGATTTGGGAAACATCATCATAGATGAATGCATAACCAAGTGATACAAGCACAACAATATACAAGTGAATAGCACGCAAGATCCTATGAGAAAATAGTCTGCGTAGTAGTCTGCGTAGAAAATCATGACGCTGAAAATCATGACGCTTTTAATCTGAGTGATACACTTACTACACTAAAATTGGTAAATAGTGTTGGCTACACTAATTGTCAACAATAACACTAATTGTGATTTGCAAGGTTAATGTTAGAACATTATTTACCCATTCTAACACTATTTTAGCTTTATAGTAAAATTTTTGACAACAGGAGGCGAAAATTAGAGTTTCCCAAAGAAGGGCCAAAGTTTGACAATGGGAGTTAAGTGCCCCTACACTATTTACACATAAGTTCAAAAATAGTGTTGGGGTAAAAAACAGGAAACAACACTAATTATCACCCAACAATATTTACCAATTTTAGTGTAGTGAGCTCTATCCCACCACAATGAAAGATGATAAATCATGGAGTGAACAATAATGAAGCAGAAACAGTTAAGATGTAAGCATTGAGTACATGAATCATACCTTGAAGACCTCGTCTGTCTTTTCTTGGTTTTTGAAGTAGCCCAATGTTACACTAGGCCCACCAACAACAATTTCCCCTCTTGGTGGATTATCGGTGACCTTATAGTTGCCCTCCTCCCAATTAATTAGCTGCAAAGTAACCAACACGCCCCAATCTCAAATCCAACATCCACAAAGCCACTACCGTCTGCATTAATTGTGCATAAGAATAACACACATTTCATAAAACATTAATACATCTGCAACCGACCATGTGTGCATGAGAAAATGAGAGTCATTTAATTCCAATACAGATTCCAATACTTTAACAATGACGGAAGATATATCCCTACGCAAAGCATACCTTGATATAGCTGGAGGGTACTGGAGGCCCAACACGACCAACAGATTTATCATCCCATTCACTGAACGTAGCACCAGCACACGTCTCTGTCAAGCCATAACCCTGGCCAATTGGAGCCCTGTTGAACACCACGCAGTCCAAATGTTAAAATCAAAGTGCACGTCAACAAGCCACAAATATAAGCAACAAAAGAAGTTCGTCCTAACAAGGTGATGATAAGTTATGTGAACACAAATTAATATACAAACCGCTTCACAAGAAGGTAAAGACGTCAACCAGAACCCATGTGCATCACAAGTACCATTGAAACCTATGAAACATGTGAATGTCGAGAGCGGAGGACCATCTCAAACCAAGCAACGAGGACATACGAGTGAAGACCATTACCCAAAACAGACATTGATGAAACGCTGGGTATCTCCAGAAAGTGGAGCGCCTCCAGAAAGCATTCCTCTAACACGGCCACCGAGAAGGAGTTTAATTTTCTTAAAAACCAACGCGTCCCAGAGTATCTTCTCAATTCCCCATGCTCCAAACCAACTTCCTTCAATGGCCATAACCCTCCGCTTGTAGGCAATATTAAAGAGAGTCTTCACTAAAGTTCCTGTGCCATCCACCTTGCACCACATAAACCATGAAGTCAACATAAAATGATTCCTCAACTTAGTAAATTCCCAAAACTATCATTTGCACATACTCAAGCGTAAGGACAGGTACGATATCCGGAATTATTTCCAGATACGAATCCCTTATTATCTCATAGTATCAGTACAACAATAAAATGAGCAAATCATTTTCATGCTGGATAAAATAAACGTCTTCTCCCCTTATGTTCAAGAAGTCGAGTACCTCTACCACGAGAAAGAACAATATAACCACGTCTCCATCAGAGTAAAGCCCCAGCTTCAAAAGATTTGATGTAGATTTTGCAGAGATTATACTTAAATCAAGAGGTGTACCTTTTTTATCACTCCATCCCGGATTCTATCCAGAATTGCAGGAACTGCAGTCATCAAGGTGGGCCTTAGCTCAGATGTATCTCCTTTAGTACCATGCTTGATCTTATTTGAAGTGTCAGTTAGGGTCAGAGGTGACCCGTATCCAATGCTAGCTCCAGCCGCAACCATCGTCACCTAACAGGTGAACATTACGGTTAATAACTTGAACGGACAACAGCAGACTTGCAGCCAATCGTTGTTACGGGGACTAGCAAAAACTACTCAAGACAGCTCCAAGAAGTTGAACTCAGAAATTCAGTCTTAAACCATGCAAGGTTGCACCGTGAAAGCCGTTTCTAAAATCCCGCTCAGATATGTTCAGTCCAAAATCCTTTCTAAGCCACACCGCGCAGCCACTCCATTCTCTACAAGGCAGTATACAGCTATTCGCAAGGAAAAAATTACCCAAGACAAAACTGAAAAAGTATTTTGACAATAGGTTAATAAAGAATAAAATAGAAAGCAGAGGCGTGGTGGTCTAAGAGTTTGTACCTCAGCAAGAAGTTCTAGTACGTGCGCAAGGGGCAGGTAGGCCAAGTAAACGTCATTCTTCGACAAGTTAGGGAGGAGTGTCGAAACTCCCGCTACAGTCGCAACTATATTTGCATGCGACATCACCACTCCCTGTCATTTCAATGCACATTAGTGCAATAGAACTTGAAAATAGTCAATGTTATTGGAAACTATTTCTACCACCCAAAACAAGAGCATAAGAAATAAGACTGCAAGAATAATTCACCATAACAGAAAGGTTTTCACAAAATCAATATCAAATAGAGAAACTTCATAAAACGAGATTAATAAAACGCTTATATTAAACCATCACAGAATCCTTTAGACTCCCAGCATTTCTTCACGCGATCCGCCTCAAAGGTGAGTGTGGAGACACTGAAAAGTTAGATGTAACATGAGAATCTGCCTGTATATATACAGAGCAATCTTACCTTGGGCATTCCGGTGCTTCCACTAGTGTACATAATTACAGCAACATCGCCAGGTTTTGGCAGGTTAGGAGGTACTGGCGATTGCTGGCCCAACTTTTCCACATTAGAGAAGCTCTCAATTGCCCAGTTACTGCTGCTTCCTGTTGGAGACGGCTGTGAATCGTCTCCAATATCCTCCATGTAGACAGCATGCTTAACAGTCTCACACTGGTCGCTAATTGTCAGCAGCTTCTTCAACTGTTTGCGATCACAAATCACAGTGGTAACCTCCGTCTGCAATCAAAACGTATTAATTCCAGAGAAATCAAAACTCGCCCGATTCTTGCAGAAACGTACATCATGCTGAAAGGCCAGCAAGCTCTGATTGGTTCTTTTTGCCATTTGCCGGACTATTTTTATATATTCTGGATCCCCCCAACATTTCTCTTGTCGTCAATCAACATGTCAATCAACATGTCAATCAACATGTCAAATGATCCCAGTGAACCAAAGCAATAAAAAGGCACAAATATAACAATACACTATATGCAACAAGAGAGACTATGAAAAAAACTTTGAGAACACTCACCTCTTTCAAAGAGTGCACAAGAGCATCTTCTCCTAACGAAGCATAGATTGTCACAACTTGAAGGTTTTGCCGGAAGCATGCCTGAGCAAGCACAGGTAAATATCAAAACGTCAATCCTGATGATAGAGCTGCCATTGAAAGACACTTACATTCCCCTTACCACCACATAAGGGTAAAACACAGACTATCGAAGGACCTTGTACTGACAACCAACCACAGTGAACGTCAAACAACACTAGCAAGGAGCCTGAAGCGTATACCCAACACAAATACCTGAAGGGCAAGAAGCCAATCTGCCCGAGTTTCAGCGAAAATCGCAACTCTGTCTCCCTCCTTGTGACCGAGTGCCAAAAGCCCTGACGAAAGATTCACTACCCGAGGTAGCGCCTCGCCATAATTCAGCCAAATATATTCGCCGAAAGTGAACTTCTCAAACTGCCGACCATCGCTACCGGTTTCATTTTCCTTGTTAATAAGTTTGCGAGTTCCAAGGAATTTATTCCCAGCGAACTGATGGCAAGCTTGCTCGAATAAGACAGCCAAGGTGTCAGCACCTTCCCAAGGTGTTTCCACAAGGCTTAGAAACCTCTGATTGCGCTTGGTAAGCCCAGGCTCTCCTCCCGCTTCACATGTGACAGCCCGTACCTTGTCTTTCTTTTTGCTCTTCGAGATCACCAACGAGAGGAGGATAGGCACGAGAAGACCAACTGTAATAGTAGCCATCAGGTTGTTATCCAGCGTCAGTGATCTGTTCTGTGCAGCAGGCAGAGCGGGTATCCCCTCTGGGTGGGTCATATCTTCAAGAGGCGGCAGCCCCGTCTTCCCGTCGGCCATTTGAGAGAGGCGCTCCAAGCAGCAATCGCCTTGATATAACTACCGTACAGGCAGGACCTAAAACTGCAAGAATGCGCCATTGCAACAACGTCAGCGAAAGCTACCAAGTTACAGTGGCCTACAAAAGACAAAACACGGCGAAAGGCCTGCGACCAACAGATGTATGTTCTGAAGACCATCACTAGAGGACAAATAAAACGAATTCTATAAATAAGACCAAAGCCAATGTACTAATCTCATGTAGAAGTCAAATACAATCAATGCAGTAGCAGGATCTTCCCACTCATTCTGTTTTTTCATAATCTCAACATGCATCCGTCAATTAACCATAATTCTAACCAAACAGAGGTGTAACCAACATTCAAGACCTGCAGACGCACTTCTATCTGCTCAGTGTTTGGTGGTAAGAAAAATTTCAGTCTCAATCTTCAAAACTTTTGTACTTACGTAAAATGTGTGGGGTTTGCATTGCAAACAACAGATCGGTGCTGAATGAGAAAGCAAGTTCCAGATCTAAACTTTGAGAAAATCTTTAAATGGTTATTTCAATCCTTTCTTAAAATCTGTCGTTCTTTGCCTTGCATTCATCGAGCCATTCCAAGGAATTCTGCAGAGTGCTTCCCCCAAAGAAGAGACCGGCTTGACAACAGAAAACTCGTCCCTAAAACCTGTTAGCATCAACCTCTTCAGACTTTCCCCCATCAACTACAAAAACATACCCTAAAAATCAAGAAACAACATATTTCAATTACAAACAATCTCAACAATCAAGTGTCCGAGCCACTCTGTGAGCTACATAGGAATCATAAACTTAATTCATCATATCGGTAATTTAACTTATTTCGATCCAAAAACAAGAAATTCCTCAGATGCACATTCCACTAAAATATACAACCTTCCTTCCACGAAGGTTTCGCACAGGCCACATCAATAACCAAATTAAAATCATAATCAGCAGATTAAGGAGATGACATTGACAACTCAAAATTCATCAAAAGAATAATTTAATCTAAATCGATAATATCGATAGAAGAAACCAGAAACAAATCGACAATTTCAGATGTGATGATATACACCTCCCATTCACGAAGGTTTCATGTAGCTCTCGTCAATGACCTAGAATTCACGCAAACAAGAAGCCCAAACATTAAAAAAAAAATGAATCAACAAAACCTGACTCCCAGAATAAAACAACCGACATCCAAATAGACCGTAAGGAATCAACAAACCCTGCCGGAGCCGTTCAAAGCACGGTCCAAAAGCGAATATTCAAAATCCATCCCCTCTCACTATAAGCATCGCAAGCAACACGCCCTGGGGAAGCAGGTACACTCACACAGCCGAAATTTCGATCTGAATTTGGCAGATTTGAGCTCCAATTCAATGCAGCAGAAGCCAGACAGGGCCTGGGCGATGGCACGAATTGCAAACAAGGGAGAATGGAAAATCTACGACATCCAACATCCGGCATCCAAATGCACCACAAAGAATCACCAAACCCTACCCGAGTGACCGAGTCGTCCAAAAGTACCGTCCAGAAGCGAATATTCAAAATGTATCCCCTCTCACCACAAAGTTAGCAAGAAACACGCCGCGAGGACTCAACAGAACCGAAATTTTAATCGGTGAGCGTCCAGACCAAATTTGACCTCCAAATCAATTCAATTCAATGCAGCCTAAGCGAGACAGGGACGCGAAAGGAGCGAAGGCATGAAAGGCAAACAAGGGAGAAAGGGAAACCTCCGACATCCGACATCCCAATCCACTACAAAGAATCACCAAAAACCCTACCCGAGCCGTCCAAAGCATCTTCCAAAAGCCAATATTCAAAATGTATCCCCTCTCACCACAAGATTAGCAAGAAAGACGCCCCGGGGAAGCAGGCACACTCGCGCGGCCGGAATTTCAAGCGGAATTTGGCAAATTCGAGCTCCACTTCAATCCTAGAAGTCACGATAAACAACAATGGTGGAAGCGAAACGTACACGCATACGAGGCGAGAGATGATAGCCGGTAGAACACTACTGCGAACAGCAAGTGACGGAGTGTGGTGGAGCTTGTTATAAAGCTTATGAGAGCTACGAAACTGCACACTGAGGGTCCGGATTTGGTGAACGAACGAAGAGGCCGATCAGTAAACTCTCTCGCAGTGACGACAGAGTCAACACGTGGTGCTTCCTGGAAACGCCACCCGCGAGTTCGTGCTTTGCTCCTCTATTTTTTTTAAATTTGGGTAACCATGCTCACAAAGCCACGTGGTGGCCTGGCATTGGGCGTTCCGTTTGATGGAGGGTGGTGAGGATTGACCAGGGAGGATTGACCCCCTTATTACCCCATCCAAGGGTAAATGTAAAAATTGCCCCTGTTTTGTGTCGCATTAATTTTATATTTCATCACCTCTCATACATAATTTGGGGCTTGTGATTGCAAATATGAATTAAGAATTTGCAAATTTGTCATATGTGGCAAATAAAAAATTTAATATTTTTTCCAAAAATAAAAGGCGGGCAACAAGGGGGCAATCTTCGTTGGCCAATGAACTAGTGATAGATGGATCATTCATATTGTCCATCTTTGTACAAAGGTGGGCACCCCAAAACACCACTTTTTGTCTATTTATTATTATTAAATTAGTCAAATTTTCATTTTTTCTTGTTGGAAAATGAAAGGAGGTTCTAACGCATCAAAAAATGCGACATTTGGATATTGTATGCAAAAATTACAAAGGGACAAAGTTGTTTTGGGTAGATGTTCAAAAATCATTTCTTCAAAATACATACATATTGATTTCAGAGATGTACACAAAGTGATGATGGTGGTTTTAGGTAGGGTGCAATTTTGAGTGTAGCCACCATAGTCAAATAATAGAAGTAATTTGGAAAGCTTCTTGAAGGTGAATTGAATTGTTCTTGGAGAATAGAAAACCATCTATGCACTTCATATTTTGTAGTAGGTGTTAGGGGGGAGTGGATGGTGTAAATCACAAATAAAATCCCTTCAAGGGTGGTCCAAATTTCTGGCAAACTATGTAAAGATGTGTTGTAAAGTTTTAGCTTAGAAGAATAATTTAATGATGGTTTTGAAAAAAATTTATAGTGGACTTCTGATCTATAGATTACATCATTACTACTAAATTTATCACAAAAATAGTCAGTAATTTTTAATAAAGTTGAAACCAAAAAATCAAAAACCTATTTAAAATTGATAATGGATTGAATATAGGTAGTTTTCACAAGATTTTTTTCTTTGAGCTTATTACATTAAAATCTAAGTATGGTAGGTTTCTTAATAATTATTATCTCCATTTTTACCTTACTTATTTTTTGAAGTCATTCTTAAAGCCATGCCAATTTTGCAATGGAATCAAAACTTTAGAATTTGAGATGAAACATACTTTGATCCTTTTGAGCAATAGAATATCTATAGACAAGAATTTTGAAAATCTTGAATCTCTTAGTGGACAAAATGGATTTCAGGTAGGCTCCTGTGGTTTCAGTATCTGTTGTAATTTTTTGAAGTTTTCGTGAATATAAAAAAACACATTAGCTTTCCGGAAATATAATTTGTATTCTGATCGGAGCTTGGGAGCAAAAGTTATGGCACAAAAGCCTTTTTTTTGGTTCAATAGGTAGAAAAAAAACTTCAAAAAAAACTTAAAGTTATATATATTTGTATATATTGTATTTTTATATACATGAGAAGCTTTGATTTATTCCATTTGGATTAGTTATATGAAAGTTATGGACAATCTTGCTTCTTGAAAAACTGATTTGTAGGATTCAATTTGACCTCAGTTTTTACAATTTTTCAAAGAAAAAAGTTTCACAGAGTTAAGATCTCTTATTAGAACAATTTCACCATTGAGATTTTTAGTATATTTGAATTCCATCTTAAAGCTATTAACAATTTAGATTTTTTTTAATCTTGAACCTACTTTTGTTGAACAATTTTTTGATGAGTGAAAACTAAGTGTGTATTTTTTGAATTTTTTTCCTAGACTCTCAATTCAATTCTAAATTCAGAACTTCAAAATTGGTAGAGCAAAAATTATAAGTTATGAAGGTTCAAAGCCAAAAAAATGTAGTAGAGCAACATGCAAAAACATTTCTTTCTTTCACTTTAAATGCAAATATCTTGCAATCTACACAATTAATTTTAGTGAAATTTCTTCCACACATTTCTGTACTAGTCTAGTACAAGATTCTATGGCTAGATATGAATAAAAAAAAACATTTCAAACTTATTTAGCTCTTTGCTGTAGAAATGATAGTTTTGAGTGATTTTTGATGAAAAAGAGGCCTTGGGACTATAGGAATTAATATAAGAATTGTTAAGAAACTAAAACACTTTATTTTTGGTCACTAATACAAATATTGATTAACCCTATTTATTGCATTACAATTTAAATTAGTTGAGCTTGTATTAAAATATTTTTTATTTACTTATTTCAATAGTCACTTAAATCTATTCAATCTCAATTCTATAGAGTATTTGTTTTCTTTGAAGTCATATGTCATTATTATTTAGCTTGTAAAATCATGTGATTTATACTTAGTTTAATACTAAATTCAATGAAAAATCAATTTAGAATTCGATTTTTGAATTAATTCCAAATTGGATGTCAAAATATATATATTTTTTTATTTCTTAATCTTTTGCATTATAATGTCCAATTTACTAAGGTATTTGAATCTTTTATTATTTTCCTATAAATATTTTTAAAATCTATAGTATTCTAATACATTATAAAATAATTTATGGATGAGAACAACATCAAACATTTAAAAGATCTAATTTATTTTGGCTTTAGTGATCTTCTTGGATTAACCTATAAACGATGATGCAACCATTTTTGGGCTGATGAATGATAAAGAATCTTGTTACATGGGATAGAAGTGCAATTATTCATCCTCCAAATTTTGTATGAAAAGGAGAAGTCTTCTATAGTAGTTTGACTTCCAATGAGTGCTTTTAGATTTTTTAAAATCGATGATTCACACAATACCCAAATGGATGATTTTTATGGTTACCAATTTGTCTTTTAAGGGTTAATATATATCATTGTAGAAAAATAATAATATAATAAATACATTATGGTGATCTATTGAAAGTGGTTCCGCTCAAAAAATCTTTATGACCATTCATTCTAATTCATTCTAAAATTGCAATGGTTAATAGACAATTAGTTAGTGCACAAAGTATAAGAGTTTTACATGCATGTGTAAAAGAAAACATTCAACAATCTTAGTGTTTTTCATTCTTGCATAATTGGACAAGTATGTTTACAATTTGTTGACATCATTACATAGCACGTCCTTTTTATTGGTGCAATTAGCTGCACAAATAAATGTATGTCTCCATATTTTTGAAAAACAAATGATGATATGCCAAAGTTGGAACCATTTATGCATGGTTTTATTACCATAATGCATTCAACAAAAATTCAAGTTGAAGTATTAAAGAAGAATATTAAAATATTATTGCTTATAATATGATTAAATCCTACGTTTCTAACCATACTTGACCAAAAAACTATACAACTATAGACATTAGTCTTTTATGTACTAGAGTTTACAATCTTTTGGAACTTATTTGTTTTCTTTCTTTTTTGAGACAACAATATGATTTCACAATGTGCCATCTGCAAAATTAGTGTCTCTATAAGAATTTTTCTTAAGAAATTAGTGCACCTTAGTGATATTTTATCTATACTAACTTAAAGAATGTAATCCTAACAAATGAGCATCAGAAAGATAATACATATAATATTGTACATGAGTATTAGTTTTAATGAGGAAGTACTTAACATTCTTAACCTTCATTGGAGGCTTTATGGTAGAGGTACCTATTTCCGATAACTTAAGCATTTCAGCATGTAGGATATAAAAAATTCATTGAAAAATTGAGCTCAATGCATGGAAATATAAGGATGAGGAAGAATGTAATTTTTTTTTTCAAGAATGAATAATTTATTCAATATAAATGTGGATTTTTCATTTAGGCCCTTTTTGATCTTATAGACTCACCTATTACTGTTAGCTTTAGCATTTCTCCCTAAATAAGGAAGGAAAAAAGATGAGTGGATGGAAAGGTACAAACATAGAATCTTTTTTAATGAACAGTACATCCGACTGTTGTTGACAACAGGTCATCCTATAAAGCCATCATGGAGGGGCTGTCAAGAATAGATTCTTCTTTCTTAACTGCTTTCTCTGACATGCAAGATGGTCCCCCAATCAATCATGAAATAAATGACTAAAATCAATTGATCTTAACACCCTCTTTTCAAGGTATCTAGGAAGACATTTTCTTCCTTCCAAATAACTAGAGGATTCAAAACAAACAAGCTACAAATGTTACGTGTCATTGAATTTCCATGTTAGATTTGAGAGGCCATAACACCCTACACCAATTACAAGATGACATGTGACACTTTTTAACAAAAATTAATTAATTAATACCGAATCTGACCGTCATCGTAGGTAACAGTGATGTGAAAACTTGCTGGCACCGAGCACCCTCCAAATTCACCCTAAACTGGCACCGCCACATACAGGGACCGGTAAACGCAGACAAGCCTCGTCTTCCAGTCCCGACAGACCTCGGATTGCCGAAGGAGCAGTTTTCTAGTCTAGTCTATTAGGGTTTGGAGCTCTATTTCTTGCAAATCATCGACCTTCCACGCTAGATTTCTCGTCCATGACCTTCCTTGCCGTTGTTTCCCTTTGAAGCACCACCGCGTCTGCCATGGAGGTCAGCTCTGGAGGTGTGCAGTCCTCAAACAGCCTCCGCATTGCTGTTCAAGACCTCTTCAACGTTTACTTGGGAGTAAGCTTTCTTCCGAATTTTGATTACTATTTTTTGTGTCGCCCTCTGTCGGAATTTGTTAGCTTCTTTATTCCTCAATTTTCAGCTTGTGTACTGTAGTCGAGATGACCAGATTGCGAACGAATTGGAGGTGGAGAATTGGTATTTTATGCGAAAACGAAATGGCCTTTATTTCTCAATTGTGCTTTACCAGCACGGGAGGATCGCGATAGCGTACTATCTGCCTGAATCGTGTTATGTTGTGCTTGACTAGGCATTGGTGACGGAATATCTGGAGTGTGCCTAAGGAACAGAGGTATTAGGACATAGAGTTTCGCAATATGAATGGGGAATATGCCTGCAAGCGTCCTGTCAATTGTGAACTTGGACGTCTGATTGAATACTCGTTATAAACTAGAGCATTTACGAAAAGGCTGTAGACAATCTTCTACTTTGCTTCCAGTTTCTAGCCAGTAAGAAGGTGTGCGACCAACGTACCGGACTGATACTTGAGGTCTGACGTCAAGTGCTTTGAAGCCTCAAGAGGCGGGGCGTTGACGTCAAGTGCTAGTCCTTTATTTTGATATTCACCTTGTTACGCACGATTCTCTGAATAATAATCTGCATAATTAAGGGGTGTAGAAGTCACATCTGGAATATTCCAATGAAACAGTGGGATTAGGACATAAAGCTTCGCATTTTAAATGAGGAGTCTATCTGCAAGCTTCTTGTCATTTGCTTCTGAATTGGAACTGATGGAATTTTCGTTGAAGACTAGAGCTTCTTACGAAAATGCTGTAGTCAATCAACTACGTTCCCTTAGTGTTTCTAGTCGGTACGAAGGCGTGTGATCAAGGTACTGGACTGGTACTTATGTCTGACGTCAAGCGTTGATTCTTTATTTTGCAATTCACCTTGTTTCACCATACCGAATATAAATTTGTAAACTCAAGGATTATAGAAACCAGAACGCTGGGAGGTGGAGCGAATTCACCATAGTATATATGAACGTTCTAATGCCAGCTGGTTATCGTTGCCGTCAATTCTATAAATTGACTCCGAGGAACCAAAAGCTACAACTTTGATATTTCGTTTTCTCTCTTGAAATACGGACATTTGGCACTCTGTTGAAATGGATATTGAAGTTCTTCGCTATATAATCTCTATTGGTTTTGCAGCGGAGCTTGAATGGTAAAGCTGATCGAAGAGAAAATCTGTAAGTCTCGCTTTCCGACGCGGTGGTAGTAGTTAATGGGGCCGCCAAGTTTGCACGTGATATATTATTCTCCTTCTTACTTCCGCACCATATCGTCATTTAGTGCAGAACCTCTGTGGGTGTACTGTCTGTTCTCTTCTTCTCTTGTTATAATCGCTATTTTGTCGGAAGTGATCACTTTTTACGTTCTCCTCTATCGCATGTCTGGAGCGTATGTTCCTTCTTTGCTGCAATTTAGTCTCGTGAAGTCTCATTTTGATTCTTGAATATTTGAGATTGCAGATCATTGGCTGTACGAAAGAGGGTGGCTGCAGTAAGCAGACCGCAGGCTCCTAAAGAAGAACAATTTTCGTCCGACTTTTTGCAGTTACAGTCCCAGTTTACGGTGAGTGAATGTTGTTGGAATACATGTTGGCACAGAGCCAAACAACTTACGTTCATGATTATCGGTTGACTTCGAGCAGTTTTAATTGCGAACTAAAGGAAGTTCTGCGGAATCCTGAAACTTTGAAGCTCGTCTGGGTGCTTTGAGGAGTAGTATCGCAACTAGATTAAATTGACGCATATGCTGGTTGTGCAGGATCAAGAACAAGGGCGGGCTGTGACTGAGGCGGTTCTAGCATCATTGTTGGTACAATGCAGCAACCATTGTTTGCAGTCGGACTTTCTGCTTTCTGCTCTCCAAATACTGGTCAAGATGGTTGTTGTTCGATGGGACTCTTTTGTGCCCACTCTGCTGAGAGCCGCTGAAAAAGCTGAAAAGAGTGCTCCAACAACAGGGGGTCATCAAGGAAACAATGCTGGGACAACTGGGTCTCAACCAACTGGACCTTTGGCAATGATGATGCAGGGCACAACTGCAACTCCTCCCACCCCTGCCTCACCTTCACCATCGTCTAACCTATTGACATCCCCTGCTCATGGTAATATTGTAGCATCCCCTGCTCATTCAGGTGTTGAGTATTCTATGAACGCATCGCAATTGTCCTCTAATAGTGGCACAAGTGTGTCAGGATCAAGAGTGGTAAATTGGTTGCGACCCTTAGTGTGCAGAGTGATGCTTACTGCCCTGGACGGTGAGCTGAAACCTGTAACCTGCCTGGACATTCTTTTGCACGTTGTCCAGTGGATCCAAACGTGGGATATTGAGGTGGATGGTAAGGAGGAGGAGGGTAAGAGCAGGTCAAATAATTGGAAGCTGGAGTCGAGAATGTGGTTACACAGCTGCGTGGATGTGATTTGGGCGTTAATTGATGAGAATAAGTGCCGTGTTCCCTTTTATGCACTATTGCACGACAGATCTCAGCTGCAGGTGAATGTCCTTATCGGATTCTTGTTTTCTTTTTCAGCTGTACTTTGAACCTGTATAATCTCTTCTGCCGAGTCTTCGTTGGAATGTTACTGTCGCATACTTTTAATGATCACTTTCGCTCAAAATTAGTAAATATCTTATCTCATATTTATGGCAGTCAGCTATATGATGGGCTCGCCTTATTTAGATTAGCAGTGACAAGTGCATGACATCGAATCAGCCATTGTGTGGCTTGTGCTATCTGAAATTTTGCAGGTGGATCGATGGCCAGATGACGAGGCATTATTTGCTCTGTTCTTGGAAGTGCACCGTAGGCGTGATAAGATTGCATTGCACATGCTGCCGTTGGACCAACACTTGCACTGTCCCACCTTTGCAACTTTGCGAGTCCCTGCTCTGACGTATCCTGGTACAATGGGCGAACTTCTTCATGGCGAGGTTTGTACCGTTAGTGGTGTCTAGACGCTGGGTCTCGCTTAGGTTTATGTTATGAATCAGGTGTTGGGGTTTGTCTGCCTCTCATGTCCTGTTCTTGGGTCTTGGAAGTTCCGATTTGCCACCTGATGCGTGTCGGTAATCTGGGAGTTTTAAAATTTTAATGAGCCGTGTCTTTAGTAGTGTCTTCACCGGAACTTACTTTCTTGTCTCCGAGGTAGTTTTGATGGTTCCAGAAGGGCTGCCGGCGTATGCCTGGATGGAATATCTTCAATAACTGCTTCCAAGAACCACTGTTTAGTCTATCATCCAGAGCTTCTCCCTTCTATGGTCCTAAAGTTCTTGACATCTTAAGACGTGTTCTCGTTTTGCTAGTGGATTTAAAACCGGAGGATCTTTAGACGACCTCTCATGTACCTTCTGTGCGCTTCCTTTTGGATGAAAGTAGCCTCTAAGAAAACAGGACTATTCCAAATCGTGAGAACGGACAGGGTTATGCTTACAGAGTAATAAATTTTGCAGGACATTGCAACAGCGATACCCAAGGGAACTGTAGAGTGGGAGAAGGCAATGCGGTGCTTACGACAGGCTCTGCGTGGATGTGTGTCAACTGACTGGTGGAAGCGTGTGCTAGTCCTTGCTCCTCGTTTCAAGAAAGGACCCCAGTCTACCGGACCCAGAGCAGGTTCCATGTATGTAGGGCAACCTTCGCTGGAGTTTTCAGCAGAAATGACCTGCGATGCTGTAGTGGAGCGTGTTATGGAGCTAATGCAGCCACTGCCGACAGGTTATCTCTGTCTTCCCTTCATATTTTGCAGCCCAGATCAAGAATTACCAGCTTGGTTATGGTGACAGTCTAGTGTAGTTCTATATTGTTGATTTTCAATGAATTCTGGAAGTCTTTTCTCCTTATTGCTCGGTAAACGGTTCGACAGCTTTGGTGAATATCTTTATTATTGTCTATACATTTGCCTCGGAGCTTGCTCAAGTGGTTACCACTTCGTCCTGACACACTTCATAGCTGCAGGTAGCTCAAATTCAACCGTTACCGAAGCAAGCCGTTGGCAGGAGTGGTTAATGTTTGCAGATCTCTTCTATTTTTTCATGAGCACCGGCTGCCTGGACTTTCTTGAGCTTATTGACAAGCTGGCTGTGCGTTTTGCGAATGGAACTGTAATGGCTAGTAATCACGTTACTTGGCTACTAGCCCAAGTATTCCGACTAGAGATAGTGACGTCTGCACTCAGCTCTGATTCACAGGTGATTCAAGATTTCGTCACTTCCAACTACTCTGTAGAATTATTGAATCAAGTTGGGTGCTTGCAAGCGATACTCTGCCTTGAGAAGTTTTACATTCGTGTGAGCTATGCTGGGTGTGAGCCAGGGTAACTCATTGTGTGGTTCTCGCAAGTATTCACAGCCCATGCTTAGTTAATCCTGTTCAATTTTTTTTTAGGTGGAGACAGCTCGGAAGATTCTGTCTTTGAATATGGCCGAGCGGTCTGTGGAGCAAACAAGTAATGCAACAGCGCAAGCGTTGCTCTTGGATTTCGTTGGTAGCAGCCAGACACTTCGCTTGTGGTCCATCAACCGCAATATGATGGAGAATCTGCATGGCAGTCGAGTGCAAGAGCACATGCAGAAGGGAAAGGTTATTGACGAGTGGTGGAAACAGGTTATGAAAGGTGCTAGCTGGTTTAACCATCATGTTGTAAACTCCATCATTTGAGATTTCTCGAGTGGAACTCCGTTTTTCCTGGATCCGACTGCTTTAATTATTGGCGCTCATGAATTGGAGCTTCTTGTTTGTCTAGTTTTTTTCAATCTAGTAAAGCGGCTATATGGATGCAGGAGAATGGGTGTTGGACTATGCACAACTGGATGAAAAGGAAATGGGAATGGTGTGGGTACTCTCAAATACCATGACTCAGCCTATAAGTGAGGCTCTGATGACATGGTTCAGGTCAAGTGGTGTAGCTGAAATTATGCTGCCAGGAGAGCGGCTGTCCGTAATTCATGAAACTAGGCCTTTACCTATGACTCTACTCTCTGGTCTGTCGCTGCACCTATGTCTACGCCTTTTAACTCAGATTGAGGATCTAACTTTCGCTGGCCAGGTATGGAAGGCGTTTTCTTCAATATGCTGATCCATATGCAAGTGGTTTGAAATGAACATCAATAGCATCCTGTGCTAAGGTCTTGTGTGGTCTATGTAGATCATGTCGTTAGTTGTAGCACTGGTGCTCTTAACTTGCCGAAGTTCTCCGGCTATAAATTCACTGCAGCTCTGTAGTTTCGTTTGATAACATTTTCAGAGAGTCTCGTAAGAGAAGTCGTCTTGTAATTCACCAGATAACGGAAATATATGACTCATGGAAAAGTGCTCTTTGTGCTGCGAAGGAAGTGACACAACTTGGCTTGCTGGCTGTGTGTGCAGTTTGTTCCAAGCATTGCTATGATTGAAACCTATGTGCGACTTTTATTGGCTGCTCCTCAAAATTTGTTTCGGCATCACCTCAATGTATGTACTATGCTGTTAAATAGGCTAGTCCTTATCTGTCTTCTTGACAATTCAAATGATGGAGACCTCGCTTCGCAAAAGCTAAAGCTACTAGCTTCGAAAACAACAGTTTTAGCATCTGCAGTTATTCATCCTGAGATGATACTAACTAATGTAAAGGCTGGAAATTGCAGGGAATGATGCATAAATTTCAAACAGGGATGGCAAAGCCTGGTGTTGCTCTTCTTCTGCTTGAGTTGTTCAATTATCGACTGCTACCCCTCTATCGGTATGATAGGGATTTTCTAGTCGATGACCTAATTGTTCCTACGATTCGAGCATGTCTATTCTCCTGCATTTGTGAATTGCTAAGCAGAAACAGGATCAGTTGCTTGTTGACTTTGCTTTTGACAGTCTCGGTTTGGGGAAACTGTTTGTTCCAAATTGTTGGTCAATCATTTTGTAATATAATATATTTGATCGATGTCGCAGGTTTCATAATAAGTTGAAACAGCTTATATTTGACATCGCCAAAATCATCATAACGGTGAAAGTTAAGAGAGGAGAGCACCGTCTTTTCCGTTTGGCTGAAAATTTAGGCATCAATCTTATTCTTAACTTGAAGGAGGTCTTGCTTGTAAAGAAAGAATTGAAGGTGAGTTTCTTTAGCAATTTTCTTAGAGTCAACATGAGACTCCAAGGGCAAGCCGATAGAGGCTTTGCAACTTCTTTTATTATGAAGTTTGGATTACTGGTGTGGTCTAGCATGCAAGACGAGCATACAATTCTTAAAATTTACTCTTTTCCGTGCTCACAAAACTTTCTCCCTTTCTGGGATAGCGGTATCTATTCATTATCAAGCATCTTGAATTGCGTGATCGTTTTCCTTGTCTTGCAGGGGGCTGCCACAGAGTTTACAGAGACATTAAATAGGATCATGGTCTTGAACTTGGCGTTTACAATGAAGACTCGAGGAATAGCTGATTTTGAGCACATGGTAATCCTAAAGCCAGCACTGGAGCAAATTCTGACTGGCAGCCAGCACACATGGTCTGAGAAGACAATGCGACATTTTCCCCCTCTTCTCAGAGATGTCTTAAGCGCCCGGCTTGACAAACGCCCTCTGATCATTCAAGCTTGGCAGCAGGTTCTCTGTCATTCTTTTAATGGATGGACGTTTTGATTTTTATGCGACTTTTGTAAACATAGGTTCTTGTTGCATATTCAGCAACGAGTAGGAAAAAATGTTGTAGTTACTCTTATTTGCAAATCAAACCTAGAGTGACCTGAGATGGATGGGGTGTATGAACTGCAGGTTGAACAAACTGTCATGAATCACTGTCGTCAAATGTTAGTAACCAATTCAGACCCAGCTTATGTGTCTCAATACATCGCACACAGCCTTCCACAGCATCGGCAGTTCCTTTGCGCAGGTGCCTGGATGTTGATGGATGTTGATCGTCTTGGGAGTATCAGCGTTGCAAATCTTGTAAGCTGCCATTCTATGCTATTTAACATTTTGAAAGTTTCACTAACTTTCCAAATCATGTTCTAGTTTTGAATTTTGTTGCAACGGTCACGAATTAGTCTTTCGGCATAAGTTGCAGTTTGAAAACACATTGACAGAAAAGTGAAATATAAACTTCGTGGTTACATCATTGCTCCTTCACGTGATTGTAATTCCTGACTTTTACTGTGAGCTTATCAATTTATTGAATATTTCAGGGTCGAGCTCTGAAAGAATTATCGCCGGAGGAGGTTACCACCAACGTGTACAACATGGTTGATGTGCTGCTTAACAATATCCACCTTCAGCTCAAGCTTGGTCACTCACTGCAGGTGCATTGACTTGTAGCCAGTTCATGAAAATGTGCATTAGACCTCTACAATATGACGATTTTCATGATGAACCACCACTGAATACTTGCCTCAATGATGCATACACTACGGCGGCAATCTTTGGAGGCGGCACTGAGCGATATCCGTTAATCTTTGCTTTTGTCAATTTTGGTGATAGGGTTATGCGAGTAGGGAGTAATCGCAACACCTAATCTCTTCCTTTCCTCTATATGTCTTTCCAGTTTATTATTGATGCCTGCTTCTCTTAATCGACTAGTTTGCAGTAGTGTTCCATTGTTTTTTCTTTACTTGTCTCATTGTTTTCCATTAGTACAGTATTTTTTACCAGTGTGCTTTTAGTCAACTTGTAGTCAAAACTAGAAATATGTGAGACAAGTTAGTGGAGCAACTTCATAGGCACGAGGAAGGAAATCCGTCTTAAACGATCCATTATTGCTTGCGTGCAGAGCTTGCTCCTGGCAACCAGTCAGCACCTTGCAGACTTCATGTGGACTCAAGAGCTTCTGCCCTTTGACATTGTGTTGCTAGCTCTCACAGATAGGGATGACGATGCACATGCTCTGCGTCTGGTGGTATGGCTCTTCCCTCTCCCTCTACTGCATCACTGCGTTCTTCTGTATGTCTTGATTTTGTGCACATTTACGAGTTGTCTGTGGACTTGAGGGCTGTCCTTGCTATTTGCCTCAAGAAGCAGTCTTGTATGCGAGTGTCTGGTGTTTGGAGTTGCTAATTTCGTGAAGACTCTCTGACGACTTTGTGATCAGTACCTGTTACCTGGACCAAGTGACTTGCACCTACATTAGAATCAATTGTACTGTTCGAATTGCTAGAACGATTTCAATTATTCTCGAGTTCTTCATTGTTGTCTTCTATGGAATTCTGGCTTCAGATGACTAAGAATCTTGTGCATCTATCAGGTAGGTTTGCTTCTCGATCAGGCGGAATTCCAGCAACGTGTTCAAACCTACATTGTCCATCGAGGACAGACAGAGCACTGGATGCAGCTAGGGCCGTTTCAGCGCCCTGAATACCCTCAGGCCCTTGGTTCCCACCTCGCTGGTAAAGACAGGTGGGGTGCTTTCTTAGTGTTTTCCAGTGTCAAATCATTACATATGTTCCTTACGTTAGGATTGGTTTCTATGAACCATCCTGCATAATCAAAGTTCAAACAATAATCTTTGGATGTTGCCTTAGATGCTTTAGTTAAGCCTAAAGACGGGAAAGACGGGAAATGACTGCAGGTTTCCGTTATTCTTTGACGACATGTGTCTTCGAGCATTGCCAGTGATACCCTTGATAGTGTACCGCTTAATAGAGAATGATGCTACGGAAACTGCGGAGCGTTTGCTTCATGTTTACGCCCCGCTCATTCTCTATCATCCAACTCGTTTCTCCTTTGTCCGAGATACACTTGCTTACTTCTATGGACATCTGCCTCCCAAGCTTGTGCTTCGGCTTCTCAGCAGTTTGGATCTACCCAAGGTATGAATCGTCTTCACGGGCCAGTTGCAACTGTGTTATCATTATATCTAATTAACTACAAAAGTGTTATAAGAAAGAAAATTAGTTCGAAATATATAATCTTATTGATTGTATGTGCAATGACCTGCTGCAGATACCTTTTTCCGAGGCTTTCCTTCAGCATATCAAATCAGTTAACTCGGGGAACAGTCCCTCTTACGACTACTTCCAGAACCTGCTTGTGGGACTGGTGAACAATGTCATACCACCTTTGCATGGCAAGCCAGGAACACTAGCGATGGGCGCTGATGGTCTTTCATCTTCCCGCTTTTTGAATAGAAACCAAGCAGCCGCGAATACGACTATCAACACTCCAGAAGTAAACAAGGCATTTTACCTTCATCAAGATCCGGGTTCATACAACCAGTTGTTGCTTGATACTGCAGTGGTGGAACTACTCTCCTTACCTCCTCCTCTTCTCAGCCAAATAATTGCCATGCTAATTCACATTGCAGTGAAACTTCCTACCTCTTTCCAAGCTGGGCCTCCAAAAACTCCGCTGTCTCCGTCTGCGGGCGGTGCAGAAGCCTTGCCAGGACAGACCTCTTCTGCCTCCTCGGCTCAGTACGTGCACTCCCCTTTGATGATACAAGCGTGTGGCCTTCTTTTAGCACAGCTGCCAATCGCATTTCACCTTCCTATATACACTGAGACAGCGCGCATCATAAAAAAAGATTGTTGGTGGTTAACCGATCCTACCAAGCAATCGAAAGATCTTGATGCTATCTTTGGTTACTCAACTTGGGACCCAAGTTGGGGAGCTCGGGATGACACAGCCACTGTCATTGGTGAGCAATTTTCCCCGAGTCACTGTTGTTCTCTAGATGACATCGAGTATTCTCATGCATGTCTATTTGCGACGTGTATTGTCAACTATTTCATCTTGTTGCTTCGTCTCTGTTTAGATAGTGTTTTATTTTTCCTATTGCATGTACACTGATGATTATTCTTTGGGCACAGCGAATACTCTGACACTGCTGCACACATTACAATCCAATCTGCCATTTGAATGGCTTGAGGGTATGCACTCCGTCATCACACAGCAGAGACCATTTGTCTCCGTGGTGCATCTACGATTGGCTTACAGGATAATGGGACCCCTGTTACCTCGTCTGCTCATCTCACGTCCATTATTCGCTAAGGTACTAGTTTTGCCTAAAATACTTTTTGAAATACTTGTATAATACACAGCATAAGCATAAGCTTTGAAGTCCCTTGAATTTTAGTTTGCTTTTGAATATTTCAGAGTGATGTTGGTAGGGTGGTTAAAACGACTCAGAAGATGTGCGAGTCCGGACACTGATATGCTAGTATGGATGATCCGCATGATATGCAGACCCTTGCTCTTCTCTTCACCATCTTGGCAGATGTATTCGGTCGCACTTCTCAAGTTCCTTCAGCAAGTGACGCTACTGATATTGCCGACCTTGTTGATTTTTTGTAAGTCCTTCGTTAACTCTTTGATGCATTTCTTGGCACTATTCGTGGACCACTATACTAAGCGTGGCTGATTGAAATTAATCATTTTCTTATCCGATCTTTGCATTTTGTTATCAGTTATTTTCCAACCTCATCTTCCATTTCACTGGCACTCTTTCGTTTGACGACCTCCGTCGTCGTGTCTCAATACGCTTCTCGTATTCAACCTTTTGATTTTATTGTGGCCAACGCAGACATCATGCCGTGATGATGGAAGCGCAAGCGCCAGGGCAAGCTGAAAGACGACCTAGACCTGAGACACTTGTGTTATGCTCAAAAGCTGTTGAGCGGTTGCGCCCGGATGTGCAAGCCCTGTTCCGACATCTGAGTCCTGATCCCGCCTCCTCCATCTATGCTGCTACTCATCCCAAGCTGGTTCAAAGACCATCATCCTCATCTCTTATGGGTAGTGTCATGTAACAAATGTTCATTATTTCTTCTTATATTTTAAAGGCTTGAACGCAGGATAGACATGTCTCTTCATGGATTGCGGGTTATCAAACTAGTCTGTAAATGACTAAACAGAGATTCGTGTATTGTGCGTTGTTGATTCGTCCGCCTTGGAAATTTGCTATGGGTCTGTTGAAAGCTGGCAAGTCCGTCGTTCCACTGTTTTATTCAGTGCTGATTTAAACGAATGAATGGCAGCAGCACAATTTGTGTTGAAGAGATTGCTAGGCAGGTACAAAAGAGAAAATGGTAGAAGAGTAGCGGTCCCTTTTCTGTCGCTTCTAATGGACTTCGGAGCTCACTTGCAGTTGGATACAATTTGCGTTGAAACTGGATTGGATCCAAGAAAGTGAGCTTGGAATCCTTGGGGTGAAGAATTGTCCTCCGGCATTCTTGAATAGTTCAAAGCACTCAAATATTAGGAAGCTTCGGACAGGTAGTGAATGTTTTGAACTTGAATCGTTCCTAGATGATAAAGCAACGATACAATGATTAGATCGGATTGCTCTTAAAATCCAACAAACTTGTCCTAATGTGTGACATTAATTTACCAATATCACACTATTTTGATTTAGTGCAGTTTGAAATATTACTATATTGTACCAATAACACTAATTTTCTAGTTGATGCTAATTCCTCCCTTCCAAGTTTGGACAAATCAATATAGTCCATTACATTTTTTCATCTTGAAAATTGACTTCCATCAAGCAATATATAGCAAAAATCAACAAGCAAAGGATTGTTTACATTAATCCACTAGTTTCTATTCAATTTTTTTTGCAATATTTTATTTCTATTGTGTTTTAATTTAATTATAATTTTGATTTGAATTTGAATTCTTAATTTGATTTTCAAACATGACCAATGAATATTTTTTTGGCATATTTATTTCATACTTACTTGATTTTAAGTTCATCTTGTCTTAAAAACTTGAAAACATATTTGCAACATTGGCAATATTTACCTTCCACTTTTCTTCCTAGCAGTTTAAGAAATATTTACTTAAATATCAAAAATATTAATTACAATCTTCTATTATATCAAAGCTTCAACCTTGATTTTTCATCCCAAAATCACATGTATCTAAACTAGGATTTAGATACCTCAAATCTTAATACCTACTACCGGTAATAAATCACAAACCCACGAGAATGTGCCATAAGAGCCTCTTAATACCTACTACCGATAATAAATTATAAACCCAAGAGAATGCGTCATAATAGCCTCGAAAGTTGGTGTACAAGTATAAAATGTCATTGGACGTGTTGAGCCATTGCAAGTTCATTCCACCACTGTTAGTCATATCAACATCTTGAAGGCTTTGTAGCATACACAGAGAGTCTTCGGTAAGAGCCAAAACCTGTCCAAGTCTAGATTCTTGCTTAGAATGAGGATACTAATGACAAGTGTACCTTCAGAAACTACTACTAACAATTTTTGGCAAACCTATGTTTAGCACTTTGAAAGCTCATAACTTACTCATATGGTGTCCAAATAATGCATGCTAAAATGCGTTAGAATTGTGATTCATTTGCCAACAAGACCCAATTGATGTGAACAAAGAACTGCACTAAGCGGATACCTTCAGTCAAGAGTCAATAAATTGGTGTATGGTAGTAACAATGCTCCGTTGCAATTCATGATGTTTTCAGGTGCACATACCTCTGTCACTACAAAACAAAACAACGAAGTTCCCGACGTAAGCTTCGATCAGCTATTACCGAGCAATCTTTGATTTTTGTTAAGGGTCAATTCAGGTACCTTCTACCAGTTGAGAGACTCCGAAGACATTCCTGGTTCAACTGCTTGGAGAGAGAAGATGAAGCTAAGGAGTTCAACAATGGGTTGCATTCCAGTATTCCATCCTGTTGGCGATCAAACTGGACACAAGGAATCGGTGATACGAAGCACATCAACAATGGGTTGCATTCCAGTATTTCATCCTGTTGGCGGTCAAACTGGACACGAGGAATCGGTGATACGAAGCAGAGGACGGGTCAGGGCTAGGGGCCGACCTCGCGAAAATTCTGTTGCCGAGAATTTGAGGGTATCAGTCTCCGTCGGCACGAAGAAACCTCGAGGGCGTCCTCGCACGCGCAGCGCTACCGCATTCTCGTTAATCGCAGCGAAGGTGGAAGAGTCGACAGTCGGCCTAGAGAAACCTCGAGGGCGTCCTCGCACGCGCAGCGCTACCGCATTCTCGTTAATCGAAGCGAAGGTGGAAGAGTCGACAGTCGGCCTAGAGAAACCTCGAGGGCGTCCTCGCACGCGCAGCGCTACCGCATTCTCGTTAATCGAAGCGAAGGTGGAAGAGTCGACAGTCGGCCTAGAGAAACCTCGAGGGCATCCTCGCACGCGCAGCGCTACCGCATTCTCGTTAATCGAAGCGAAGGTGGAAGAGTCGACAATCGGCCTAGAGAAACCTCGAGGGCGTCCTCGCACGCGCAGCGCTACCGCATTCTCGTTAACCGCAGCGAAGGTGGAAGAGTCGACAATCGGCCCACAGAAACCTCGAGGGCGTCCTCGCACACGCAGCGCTACCGCATTCTCTGCAATCGCAGGGATTGTGGAAGCGGAGTCGACAATAGAAGCTCCGTCGCCGTCGTCATCGTCTATGACAGAACCTGACTTTGAAATTGCTGACCCAATTGTGGAAAACGCCTCAAGTGCTGCAATTGGACTAGAACTTGATGATCTTCCTCAACTAGATTCTGACGATGATCTTGTGAACGATCAAGGGCATTCATCGTTGCATTACGAGAGTTGCATTTGCAGAACATGGGCATTGTCGTTGCACGGTTCTCAGGGGCATCAATTCGAATTCTGGAGTGACCCATTTGAAGAAACGAACCCAAATCGACTTCTGGAAATCTCACGCGCAATGGGGACAGACCTTCCGAATGTCGCGGATGCCAACGATGATGATGCAGATTGGGAAGAGCCGCCGTTGTGGAGCTGGAGCTGAATTCCTGCGGCGCGACCGGTATTCAATTGACAACAGTTGCACTGCAGCTGATGAAGATGCAAGATAGGAATTGCAATACGGTATAAGCAATTCAGCATAGTTGGAGGCACCTTTTCATAAACTAAATCTTGAAGTCTTAGCAAATGAAAATCACAAATATTTTTAAAAAAATTTGATTTTTTGGATATGGCATGTAATTTCTGTTAATTTCCAAAGTGGCAGCTACCTATAACTATTGAAACCATCATATACGTGGATCTTAAACTGAAATCTCCAAAAATTAGCAAGCAGTGAATCAAAGTGAAGTCTGGGGACAGTTTACTCATGCATTTGAAAGACACATTTAGGGAAGTCTAGGGACACATTTAGTGGAAGTCTAGGGTACATAAATGGGAATAGGGATGCTTTGGGGTGTTCCTACTTCAAGGAGTGAATGGCTTTGAACTTGAAATGCTCGATGATGAGTCATAGCCAACAGAACTTTGAGATGAGATTGCTTCCCAAATATTCAATACATCTTGGATTGATATGGAAATTTTACCACACAAATTAGTGGAGAGAGTGCAGATTTTCCAACAAGTTTTATTAAATTTTGACATTACATGCAAAAGCTATAGTACTTTGAATTGGACTTCCAAATTATGTGGGGATACCTTTGGTCCCCTGGGGTACTTACAAGTTAAAATCCAACAAACTGGTCAATTACATTTTTTCATCTTGAAAATTGACTACCATCGAGCAATATGTGCCAAAAATTAACAAGTAGTGGGCCATCCATACATTAATCCACCAGTTTTGTTTCAAATTTGTTTCAAATTTTCTGTAATTATATTCCAAACTTGACAAATGAATATTTCTACATGCCTATTTCAAAATTATAAAAACTTTGAATCATCTTGTTGATCATCAAGTTTTGATGACCTGCTTTCAATATTGGCAATTTCATTTTAACAAATTTAGAAAGAAAATTTTAAATATCAAAATAAGTGGATGAAAAATGATTTCAAACAAGAAAAAAACTTTGACATTTAACCATGTAACGACACAATAGCCTAAAAGTATTCAATGGATGACTTTCCAAGATCACTGTAGAGAAGAAGAATGCACCTATAGATTTATAAATCAGATCATTTTGACAAAGTACCTTGGTAGTAGGTCTCGTCTTTACCCATAGAAGGACATAACCCTATAACCGAGGTAGTTAGCTAAAATTAATTGACATTTGTATGGCAAGGTAATCAGACATTTGCATGAGTTTCTATAGTTTCCTTGAAACACATTCATTAAAGAAAAAACAAGCTCTTTAGGTTTGACAAATCAGTCTATTGTTTATGGATAGGAAGCTTAGTAAAAGTACACAATCTCTGACTTACTTTTATTGTCATCTTGTGTCAATATTCCAAGGTAACTAAGATAGATTACCTTTTTTTTTAGTATTGTAATGTCTTTGTGTTAGAGAACTAACACAACTTGTTGTCCACCTTGACATTTGGTACACCGAGTTCTATCTTCTAATTGTGAGCACCGCTTACATGACCTAGATTATGATTATCAATGCTTTCTTTTGTACATAGCTATAGGGAATTACTTCAATCCAATCTGGTATTAAATCAAACCAAAGGTCCCTCAATGACTTTAGGAGCAGCCCTTTGAAGAGCTCATTTTTTCACTAATATATTGAAGACTTTTAGTCTTGGCATCATGAGTGGACTATGAAACAACTCCATATATTGTCATATTGAAAAGCTTCATTTTTAATCTCAATTTCTCAATGACAATCTAAGATTTTTCTAAGATTTTTCCTACGATAGCTAGATTATAACTTCTTTGTGACTATTCTACAATTGGTTTAAAATTAAATTGTATTCATATTTTATTTTATGAAATATTTGAATCCTCATTGGAAGATGTCTACATCAATCAATGTAATGTTAAGATTGAAGTCAAGGTCCAATTAACATTCAAAATTTCAAATGTTGTTCTAAATATGAAACATTTTCATGGTATGAAGTCAAATAATATGTACTCTTTGACGGGTATTTTGAATATTTGAAGGGGAATTAGTGAACTACTAAAAGATTGTTGTATTTTAAGGTCAAAAATTGCTTCAAATACTTGTATCCAAAGCAAGGCTAAAATTTCAACTTTATTTGTTCTTTAACAAAATTCAACCATAAGATCTTTTATTTAACTTGATCAAGTACGCCCTCTACAAATTTTAGAGTGGAAATCCCTATTGATTTCAAATTTATTGCTCCTAAGCTTCAAGAACTAACTTTTTCAAAGGTGAATTTTGAATTTCAAAACTTTTAATGAAAAACTTTTGAGTCTTCTAACTTGGTTGCACATTTTTTCAAAGTATTCATATTTATCTTCAAAAAATGGGTTGAAAAAATGGGTTGAAAAATGGGTTGAAAACACTAGTAGAAAATTCAGCGTCCAAAGTGACAAAAAATGTTGATTTTTTTTTTTCATTCTCATGTTGATTTGGACGTGTTGACTTGGACATTGCATAGCAAAACAGTGTTGATTTGGACATGAAAATGAACACTTTTGTGTGGATTATCAACACATAAGTGTTGATTAAGTGACTAGAAAGTGTTGATTTGGCAACTAGAAAGTGTTAATTTTTCAACAATTTAAAAAAAAAATTGAAAACATTTTATAAATTAATTAAGACCAATGCCTCACTGCCACGTGGCAACCTGCCACATGGGAAGCCTGCCACGCGGTCAAGGCCGCCACGAGGGCAACCTGCCACGTGGGCTAGGCCGCTAGCGGGGTTTGAACCCCAAACCATGGGGTTAAAACTCTTCTCTTTCACCAATGGACCACACGTGTGTTAACATGTCCTTGAAATTGTGTGTTTCCTATTTAACTACTTTTAGGTTATTTTTTCATTTGCATTGGAAAGTCAGCAAACTTCAGGGTCCGTTTTCACATAGTAAATTAACTTATTTCTTAAAACTTTCAAATAAGAAAAGTTGTTAAATGAAGTTAAATTTCATCTACAAAAATCTGTTTGCAATTTGGAGTCTTTAATAAAAAGTTATGGACAAAAATCAGAGAGGGTGTTTAAAAGTGTAAAAAAAAAAAGCCCATTCCAACCCTTCTCTGAATTTTGTCCATAACTTTTCACTGAAGACTCCAAATTGCAAACGGATTTTTGGAGATGAAATATACCTTCATTTAACAACTTTTCATAGTTGAAAGTCTTAAGAAATAAGCTAATTTACTATTTGAAAACGGACCCTGAAGTCTGCTGAAATTTGTAAACACCGATTTGTGAATGATGAAGTTATTAAAAAAAAATATGTATATACTATTTCCTTCAAGCATGAATATAAAATATTTTTTTCAAGGTTGAAGTATAAATTTCCAGCATATTTCTTCAATATGTAATGAACACTTGCAAGTTCAAGAATTGACATACAATTTTTGGAATAAATTCTTTGAAAGATAAAACTTATCCAATTAGAAATTTAAAAATTTAACCTCTAAATGACCAATTAGCATTTTTTGGCAATATAGAGATTTTAGATAGCTCATTGCGGATACAATTACAATTTTTTGGCTTTAACACCTCAAGGCCTAACAATGTTTTTACAATGGAGGTTTTCAATGAATTGCCCAATTTTGATGTTTTTTTGCAAATGGACGTGTTTGAAATTTTTAATTTTAACCATAAAAAAGTGAAGGATAATCTGTCTAGTATGCACGGAATTAATTGTGGAAAATACTGACCATTATATTTTTAAATTATAATAATTTTGGATGATCAACTCTTTAGGCAAAAAACTCTTCTAGAGAAAAAAAATGATAAGAAGGTAATAAATGCTTTATTGCCCTCCAAAAAAATGGTTTTAGAATCTAAGGCAAATGTATTTATTTTTTATTTAAAAAATTAAAAAACTAAAAACTCTCCCAAGTTTGTAGACATTTTCAAGCAAAAGGAGTAGAAAGCCAAACCTGACCAAATCGGATCCTACAAAAAATTTAAAAATTGATAAATGTATCATTTTCTGAAATTTAACAATTAATATCAGTAGTTTAATGTTTGGAACATCTCCAAAAAATTTGAAATCATTTTAATTATTTTTGTATTCTTAATCAAACCAAATTGAATTTTGTATTTTTAAAATTAAAAAAATTAAAAATTTGAATTCTTTACTTCAAACCTAGTTTGATTGAGGAAAGTAAAGACTAGAAATGTTTAAGAAAATGTTTTTTTTGCATCCCTACTATTTCTTTCATTGTAAGCAAATTATATTTGCTCCCTTTTTCCTTTAGACTACATTTCCTAAATAAATTTTTAAATACTTCCCATATATATAGAAATTTTGAAAATCGGATAATAGGGTCAAAATTAACATGGAACCTAACAAAATGGAGATAGGTTTTTAAAATTATTTCATTGTAAATTCAGCAAACTTTGGAGGTTGTTTTGGCATAGTAGAAGAACTTTTTTGAAAAGATTTTGAACTAAGAGAAGGTAGTAATTCAAAAAAGCTTTCATCTCCAAAATTCCATTTGAGATTTGGAGATTTTACTCAAAAGTTTTGGACAAAGTTTAGAGAGAGGTTCGGAAATCATCACTTTTGACATTTTTGAACATCCTCTCTGAATTTTGTTCATAGCTTTTGATTGGAGGATCAAAACTTCAAACAGATTATAAGAGATGAAAGTTTTTTAGAATTTACAACTTCTCTTAGTTTAAAAGTTTTTCCAAAAAATCCTTTTACTATACCAAAACGACTTCCAAAGTCTTCTGAATTTACCAAAAAAACAATTTCCAATACTTCTCTAAAATTTATTCATAACTTTTGATTGGAGATTTGAAATCTCAAAAAGATTGTTGGAGATGAACGTTGGTTTAATTCCACAACTTTTTTCAGTTGAAAGTTCTTTGAAAAATGTTCATTTATTATGTGCAAATAACCTCCAAAGTCTGCTGACTTTATGGAATACCAAAATGTGTACTTAATTTTTTTTTTAAATACACTGTAAAATGAAGATGTCAAGAGATTCTATAAAATTCCAAAAGATTCTAGAAGGTTCAAAAAGTATTCAACAAAAATCTGTTGATTTTGTCACTGATTGTCCAAATCAACAAAAAAAAATGTCGCCATTAACAAAAAAAAATGTGAAGATTGTCCAAATCAACAAAAAAAATGTCACCATTAACAAAAAAATGTGAAATCGGACATTGCAGTATCCAAATCAACATAAAGATGTTGATGTTTTGTTAATTTGGACGTCATTTTCTACTAGTGAAAGCATACTTAAGAAAATCATATTCATCTTCAAAAAATTTATAAAATACACAGTAATGCAATATAAATGAAAATCCTAAATTGCTAATAACTTTGACATGAAATTGAGAATTATAAATCCTAACAGTGAAAATATTCTATTAACCCCTTAATGTATTTGACTATGTTTTCACCAAAAACGCTCTAAAACTGCCATTTTTGGCACAAGACCCAAATTTTTGAAATAAATCATTTTTGGACAAATGTAACCATAGGATTTTGTAGTACAATGGTTTGAAAAGATGTGGAAAAAATTTCAGAATTTTCTACTGTGTAGATTGAAAGATACTAATGTTTGAAATGACAAAAATCCTTTTTTTGATCCTACAAAAAAACGGGAAGCTGCACTTTAGAAGGTCATATTTATATTAAATTTTTTTCAAAATGGTGGTTATTCTTTGGACTCATTTTGCAAGTCAAGCTGGCTACATACTTGAAAAATTTCAGATCATTTGGAGTTGTAGATGATATAGGAAAAAAATAGTAAGTAGAAAGAAGTATAAAATGATTCAAAATACCAAATTGTTAATAATTTATTTATGAAATTGAAAATTTTCAATTCCAATGGTTGGATTGTTGTGATAAACAATCTACACCCATTTCTTAAAAAAATTCAAAAATATTGAAAATTGAGTTAAATAAAGGACTCCAAAGTTTATTTTAGAGTAGAAAATCCATAGCTATTCACAAACTACCCACAAACTAAAACTCCCATAACTTTCATCTCATTAATCCAAATGGAATGATTCAAATCTTTCCATATATATACAAATCTAGAGAGCCGATTTCAAATTTTAATTTTAAAAAAAAGCGTTTTTTCAAGAAGTTTTATTTGCTGCCTGAGCTGCCTACTGAGCAATGAAAACAACATATCATACCATAACTTTTTAATTGTGCAGTCAAAAGCTATGAAAACTGTTGGACCTTAAAGCAACTCCTTGGAAAAATGTTGTGTGAAAATTTCAAAGAAAAAAAACAAAAACTCCATTTGTAGAGAACTGCCCAAAATTGGTATGTTGCCAAAAAATATAGTTTGGCGTTTAGAGGTTAAGCAAGAATTCTCTTATTATTTTGTTTTTATGTATAAATTACAAATTGAGTTTAAAAAATGACTTTACATGTCTTTTTTGCATTTATAGCCCACAAAAAGAAACCCTTTATAACTTTCATCTCCTTCACTAAAATAATGATTGAGTTTTTTCAGCGTAGGCATCAATCTAATCAATAAAATAAAATTTATATAATTTTTTTTAATATATTTTTTGCATCTTGCTTTGAATTTTAAATTGAAAGAAACTTACAACTTTTCATAAGATGTAAAACATGATGATTAGGAGCTATTCTAAAATTTTGTACAAAGATTCCAAATTTCCAAATTAAAGAGCTTGCGTGAATTCTAGAAATTCCAAAGTAGGTTTATTTGTCCTCTAGGATTTACAGGTGGTAAGTGTGGCATCTACTTCCTTAAAAGTCTATGTGACATACTTAATAAAACCATTGCCACATGACTCTTTATGCAATGTAAAATGTAACATTCTTTAATAGTGTTTTATTCATCTAGAATATTTTTACTACACTATTAAGGAATTTTTGTTTACCCGTGATGAGTCATTGTAGGAGGGTTTTTTTCAATTTTTCAAATTCAAAAGTGTATAAAGTATGTAACTTTGCAATCTTGATCAATTAGTAGTATTATGAAGTTATTTATATTCATAAGTATTTAAATTGTACACAAAACTTCAATCATTCATCAAAAGTTATGTCCACAATTGTTATTGATTAATTTAGTTCAAATTATACCATCATCTAAATTTATCAAACTTAATTTGAACACTTTGCAGAATTCTAGGAGATCTTGATAAGGTAATTTCTCAAAATCATAGATTTTCTCTATAATTTCTCGTGGTTTACAATGTCAAATTTAATAATAAATAGATATGGTGCGGATATAGTTGTTGTTGGGTTTACACTTAGATCCTGCAAAGTGTCACTACTATATTCTATCTTTGGCTCTTGTTTTCTATAGTCACATGTAACAAAGTGGGGTACCTTAAAGTCAATGTATGTGGTCTCTGGGTCTGGTCATGGTGTAAATTGACCCTATATGGGCGACATTATATTAGGGCCGCTTTACATTTAGAGGCCGAGCTAATTTGTTGTGTTAAAGGCCAAGAATCCTCACTTGTAATTGGACAAAATGTTGAAATCAACCCCAACCCTTTATACCTAGAGGTTAGGCCAATTTGGTGGAATGAATTTTTTATTCAACAAAGACATGATCTGACATGGCCCAAGCTCACTAAATTGGATGCATAAAAAATGGGAGGCCAATTCTTGGCCTTAGGGCGGGAAACTTAGTAGTGTGAGCGGAAAGTAGAGAGCAGAGAGCAGAGAGCGGAGTTTGGAGAGCAGAGAATTCAAATTTTGATAATCAATTTCGACATAAAGAGTACCTATTACCGTGGAATTTGGAGTTATTTTAAGCCAAATTTGTTTAAAATGTACCCCAATTCTATGAAGTTTCAAAAAATATTTGCCGAGATTTTGGGAAAGGTGCTCCAATGCTGTGGATTTTCAAAAATTATTTGCTGAGATTTTGTTTGAAATGTACCCTAATTCCGTGGAATTCTTACATCTAATTAAATCTAGCTATAAGTAAAATCTAAAGGCGTTAAACACTGAATTTCTAATGAAGGACTTTGTAGAATTGTTTTTCTATAGTGTAAGGATGCAATTAGGGCTGACATCATCAAAACAAGTTTACAATCAAAATTCCAAGATAAAGTACAAGAAGACTTGCAAGGATACACATAAATAAAACCAAATCCCAACTCATATAAAATCCAAATCAAAACAAAGCATAGGAGCTCAGGTCACTAAATCCAGAAGGCCTCATCAACGGCTAGAACTACCACTATCATCCCCTTGCTTAGCCTCTAGATCTATGTATTCCAAGACACGCTTATTGAAACTGCGTGCACGAGTAGGGGGTGGTGATGGTGCCCCTGCAAATTGATGCGCAATCCCACTAGCATATGGAGGGAGCTCGAATGCTTTAGGAGGACTTGCAAACATGTCCGCAGTGAGGACACGAATTGGACTCTCTCTTGGAACTCAGAATAGTCAAGAAAAGTAAATAAATAAGTAGAAAAAAGAAACAAGGAATAGAGAAGAAGAAACTACAAACAAATAAACAAAGAAGAACTCAAACAACAAACTTATGCACATAGCAAATCGAAGTTGCGCTTTGCCATCTTCTGAGGAGGCGGAGCAAAAACAGACCCTCGCGGTTGGGCAACCTGATGGGAAGTAGTCTCTGGGTCAGGGTCTTGCATGGGCAGGAGGAGGGCGTTGAAAATGTCGAAATCCGCCTCGAGAGCCACAATATGGCGCTGAAGTGCGCGGCACGCTTTTATAGAAGCACCTAAAACATTTAGAACCACATTGTGAGAAGTTGTAACACAAATAATTTAAAGTAGTGGAAAGAGGAAGACTAAAAATCAAAGAAATTGAAAACAAACCTAGACCGCATTGCCAATCCATCACGATGTCGTCCTTGTCGGTGAGGGCGGAAAAAAGGATGGAATAAAACTTGTGACGTTTCTCTCGAGCACCTCTCCAAGGCACGCCGTCCTCCCTCATAACCTGATTTTTTTCATCCGTAAAACTGTTGAGCCAACCATCCCTCTGGAGGTTGTAACCCATCTTATCAAAAGCTGTGCTCCGAACCTTAAGAACAGAGTTTACCCGAACTAACACTTTGATGAAGAACTTGCGAGTCTGAAAAAATGAACATGAATGTGTTAGTATCAATGAATCGACAAAATGCAACAAAATTTGACTTAAAGTAGAGGGAGAAAAACGTACCACTCCCGTAGGAACCATGGGTGACTGAAGGTTGAGGTCGTTCATGCCAAACCAATCTTCAGCCACATAGAAGTTCATAGTGTGTGCCCAATTGTGGATATCCCTCGATACATCGGGATCAGCAGCATGAGTGAAGACGAGGATGCCGTCGTCATGGAGGTTGGCATCTGCAAAGGCAAACAGAACCTCAAAGTATGAAGTAGACCGCCTGTTCCAAGTTGGAATATCATCGGAGCAGATAGAGATCCGTGGCACACGCAGGTTTTCGGGCACATCTGCAAAGAGCAGATCGATGCCCGTGTGAACCTTCTCCTTGGCATTGGATCGAGTACGACCCGCTCCAATCTACACAAAGAAATTGTTGTGAGAACTTGAAGAAGTAAGAGAAATTGAATCCTAGAAATAAGAATGAATGCAATAGAAAGAGAAATTGTATTCAAACCTTAGTTAGGAACTCTTGAATGCGGGTGTAGGCTGAATGGCGAGTCCCGGTCTTCATAAGGTATTCAATGACCTCCACCATGTCCACATTCTCAATAAGGGTGAGTGTGGATGGCTTCTCCGAAGAAGTGACTGAAGTATCTGGTGCAATCGCCTTCCGCTTTCGCGGCTCAGAGGGAATGGTGATATTGCTTTGAGAAGGAGCGGGTGGCGGGTCGACATGAGCAAAAGAGGGAGCGGAGGCCGGGTCCTCAAGAGCAAAGGAGGGAGCGACAGAGGGACTTCCAACAACTGCAGTATGGGGAGCAGAGGAAGGAGGTGTTGAAGCCTTGGAACCAGAGCGAAGGGACATACGTGGTTGAGAAGGCTGGGTACCTAAGCCTGTGCCAACCAACTTGCCCTTTTGCCCTTGGGCACGTGTATTGGCTTGGCCACCTTCTCCTTCCCTTTATCCGTTGTCTCAGTCTGTAGAGGCTCCAAGTCAAAAGTATGACCAAGCACCGGAGCTATAGCAGTCAACGAGGAGTGAAGTGCCACCTCAGAGACGGGGATGAAACCCCTGGAACAATCGATGTACCATCAACAAGCCTTGAGGTGGGGATCTGGGTTCTTTGCAAATTGTATCTCCGTATACATGAATTGGGTAGACTCCGAATTCACCCAGTCCTCCAAGTAAGGTGGTAGAAACGATGTAGAAATAGCTTGCTTGGGAACAAGTTCTTGGAAGATGTACCTGAAACACAAGGCAAAGGTTAGTAAGTGAAAGATGGAAGGAGGACAAGAACGGCAAAAAGAATGTGCTTGATGGATTCAAACTTGTAAATCACGCGTTGTATAGTCTGGCGACCACCAAACTCATTTAGATCAGAGGCTTTGAAGAATCTCGGATCTGCATTGTCATCAAAGAACTGCTTGAAGGCCGTGTCCAACAGAAAGATCCTCCAACGGTCAACAAATTCCGCAGGCCGTAATACACCCGCGGAGACATTTCAATCAATGGATCGAGCAAAGCTCGATTCCATGGAAGCAAACTCCTCCACCACATCATGCTCCAACTGCATTATCACAAGTAGAAAGTAAGCATCCCAAAGAATGGTACAAAACGAATTTAAGAAGAGGAGAGTAGTTAGAAAATGGACCTGAGCCCAGAAAGACGCTTTGTTCAGCCAAACGTCAAGAATCCTCTCCTTAAGAGGCGATATGGAGGGAAACTTGTTACCGCCACGGACAGTAGGGGAGGAATTCCACCACCGGAGCCAAGAGGGCTTGAAGCGAGGTTGGACATTTGCTGTGGCAATCTTATGGAGCTTCTCAATCGTCATGTCTGGGATAGGGTTGGTAGAGAAGTGCCGATCAATCTAGAAACAAGACCCATGGTTAAAAATATGAAAAATAATGTTGAAGTAGAATGCGACAAACTTGAACATGAGAGGAGGGAGAAGATAACCTCGTCAAAGAATGTTGGCTCGTGATGCGAGTTTGCTACGGCGACGTACTTCTCAAAGCTCTTGGTACGAATAGACTTTCTAGCCTTCTCTTCAGCTAAGGTCATGGCCTTCCAAATACCCACAACAGTCTTTTGATTCATTGGTGTTGCATCCTTGTAGACTAGAGCGGCGGTATCAGCAGCAGCCGAGATTTTCCTCTGGTGAATACAAAATAATGTTAGCCCATACAAATTGCGAGAGTGACAACCAATAAGAAGAGCGACTAGATTAAGGATTACCTTGTAGAGGAAGGAAACGAAGACGTCCATCGTGAGAGGGTACCATGTGGGAACCTTCAACTTGGCGGTGGCACATGCATGGTAATCATCCTTGGAAATCAAGTCAACAAAAGCCTCCAAGGGCAAGGCACCAAAGGTGCGGATGCGAAGGAGTTTTGCTGGCACGCTAGACTTCATGTGATCGTTCTCAGTTGACCTACACAAAAGATTAGCAAGTGTAAAGCAAAGAAGGTATGAAGGTAACAAAATCATGAAGAAACCAAAAGAAAATGCAAAACTTACCAGTTAACATCGTTCATGGCATTCATGAGAACACCACTGTTCTTTCGTGCATCCAAGGCAATGCAGTGCGGCCAAATATGCCAGGACTCCAGCATAGGATGAAACTTGTTGACATGTCGATACCAAGCTGTGAGACGATGGTTGCCCTCCCAGACGAAGAACATCTTGCCAACCATGTGAACAAGGTCATCATCCTGCGCCATGAGTGAGTCAAACCGCTCACTAGCAGTCTTCCAGAGTGGGTTCCATCCAGAGACAATATCCTCAGTGACGTCGAGAACCTCGTCCTTATTGTTGTAGATCGACACATAAAGGACGCGGTCGCCGTCACGGTAGCCAATGACAAATTCATTCTCCAATCGTTGGACATCAACCTCATTAATTGGGCGTACAAGAGGCAAGGCATGCATTCGGCAGAGGGGAATGCAAAGGCGAGACTTATTTGTGGGTCGAACTCGGAGGCGGTTAATAACCGCTGTCGAGTCGACCTTTTGCTGCACACGGAGTTCATTTTCTTCTATGTCTGGATCAGCTTGCTCCGACGGTTCGACATAGCGCGGTAGAGGAGTCGGAGACTACAAACAACACAAGATTTAGTATTGAGCATATCAAATACCAAAACAAATTATTACTTGAACATACAATGTTTATAACTGGAATTCTCCAAATCAATCACCAAATACTCCAAATCAATTACCTCTTGCCTCCCAATAGCAATGTCGTTGCTCACTGCTACAAAATTTGGGACAGGTGGCTCCGGAGCGAAGACAGGCTGAGATGGAACAATCTCCAAGGACTGCAAAAGGTCCATCTTCCCGGACTCCTGTCAACAGAATGCATGAATTAGAACAAAGATACACAGTAGTAGAGAACCCGGCGGAACCGCGGAGTTAATCAAGAGTGTCTCAAAAAGCCTGAAGATGGAATTGAAGAACAAGTATTTTACATTAAAATGGCAAAAGCAACTTCCAAAAAAGGCGAAACTACATAAAGAAGTCGGAATTTCCCTACATTCATTGTGATCCACCTAGGATTAGTCTCAAATAGAACAAATAAGCACAAAACTGTTGAAAATGAACAAGAAAAAGCAAGATAGGTCAGCTCGAGGGAACCTCGCGGAAACGCGGGGGTTCTCAAAGAGTATTCAAAGTTAAGAATTGAAAAACAAATGAAGAAAGGGCATGGCCTAAGGGAACTCCACCGTTCCGCCGGGTTCCTTCAGTTGATACTGAAACCTAAACCCTAAACCAATGAAATCCAAAGTGCAAGGAATCCTAAACTATATTTGCAATGCCTGTGGGAAATAAACAAGGCTGATACTGTGCATGGCCAAATTGGGGGAACCTCGCGGATCCGCGAGGTTCCCCAGTTGATGCCTCAACCAACTACGCACATGATTGAACACATGAAACCGTGACTGCAAAGAATTTTAAAACTGCTCGCAATTCCGAAACTTTACATTGCGGCCCCTCAAAATTTGCAATGCGGCCCCTGTGAGCACCAAACCGTGGCGCCTAAAATCACCTCACGGTCGACATTGAGAGCGGCCGACAATGTGCATGGCTGACTTGGGAGAACCCCGCGGTTCCGCGGGGTTCCTCAAGGTGGTGCGTCAACCTTGACATGAAACCCTAACAGTAAGTTTTGACTTTGCGCTTGTATCAAACCCTAAACTTGAGGGAAGGCGGCTCAAAAAACACCCGCATGCAAGCTGAACTTGAATCGCAAAGCACAAATTCACAAAGCAAAGAAGCTCCAACTAACCTCTACAGCCGCAAGGAAAGCATCGCCGCTTGATTCCACAGCAACGCCATTCTTCTCCGCGTCGCTCGCCATTGTTCTCCGTCGATCAGAAATGCCCTTCGCGGACACTTGTCTCCCTTCTTCTACGTCGTCATCGTTCTCTTCTTCTCCTTGCCGTCCGTCTACTTCATCCATTTCCTCATCCTCTATCTACATCCCCCCACCAAAATACAGCAATTTTCCCTTAAATCCTGAACCCAAAACTTACTATATTTAGTAAATTTTTCTTCACCCTTTAATCCCCCCGGGGAGACGTCGAGACAGTAAAGGAAAAGTTTACCAAAACTAAAGGAAATCTGGGTTGACACGTCATAAGTGTATGCCACTTAGGATAGACACCGTGGCAAAAGGGTAAAAAATTTATTCATCCTAGATTCACCCTATTGTATTGTGATAGGGGTCCGTCACGACACAACATGTTGTGACCTCACGGCATCGTCTCGTTGTCACAAACTCATAACAGCCACCCCTTCTCTAGCCCCATGTTTGCAAGCACAAGATCAAATGGACAAGAATTTCACTTTTTGAAATAAAATTGAAGAAAGAGGACCAGCAGAGAGAACCCGGCGGAACCGCCGGGTTCCCCCACCTCACCCCTTCGATGCTCTTATAACCCTAATGAACTCTGTACGAGACTAGTGCAAAACTGCACAAAGCTTTAGACTGCAATCATGGAGCCACGGGCAGCACTGGTGGAGTAGCAAACTGCAGCCGTGAAACGCATGAGGAATAGAAGCCAGCAAGCAATAGAGGAAACTTGCGCATTCATAGAAATTCAAAAAACCAAGACCATTCAATATTCATTACAAGTGCATTCAAGAATCTCTCTCCGCTTGCGCCCATTGGCGTCCCACTTGGATTGTCGTCCCCCTCCATATTCTGTCTCTCACGCTCACATTGCCTCTCTCCAACTTTTTCCAAAGTTGCACCACGCCTCGAGTAGCTTCTGTGCTCAGTGAGAACAATGGCACGATCGCGTGGCCCTCCAGTGTCTTTCTTGGCTTGCAACGTCCCTTGCCCTACTAAGGCCCTGGCCGCGGGCTTACTAGCTCCTTGCCCACTTTTAATGTATGGTATAAAATTTTTACTTGAATGAGCCACAATTTTGTTTCTTTCTAAATCTTGTCTCGGTGGCGGCTCTTGTTCACTAAAATCCAATTCACTGGTCCCTTCGTAAATATTCCCACTACCACCGCTACCCTCTTCTCCCTATTCACACATTTGACATGATTACAGAATATAAGTGCTATTGACTACAATTTGAATCAAAAAAATCAATAATGCCATTGGCTCATATAATAAATGAGTTTAACTTATCGTATTGACTGAGTCCTCCCTTTCTTCTTCATTTGAATCAGTCTGATTCAAAGTCGTATGCTGGTCACTCTTGGCCATTGCTCGTGAACTTGTGTACTCTACTTCTTCCTCAATTGGCAGAAGGTTAAGAACTCAAATCTTACACCCTGCCCTCCAAGAACCACCTACTTCCCCCTCAACTGGATCGCTTAAGTCTGAAGGTGTCCCTCGTCCTTCTATGCTCAGGAACTCCTTCTTCTTCAGTTCGTTTCGCCTCTTTTGCTTTGAGTTGGTAAAAGTCGTGCCGCCTCTTCTTTTCTTGCGCTTCTGCACTGGATCAACCGTAGAGACTATACATTGGCTTGGTTCCTTCATGTGTGCGTCTTGCGAATCCTACAATGCCCCCAGACCACCACTGCACTCTCACGACATCAAATGCCCCTTACAGAAGATGATCCCTCACTAAACTTTTTTTGTCTACATAATGCTACTGCATGCGGTTTAGGGTTTCACAGTGTCTAACAGCCGTACGTTACAATATCACCGTTAAGAAGATATTAATCCGATTATAAAGTAGGCTATAATTAAAGGGTGTCCTCCAAATAACAACTGGCGTCTGCAAGATTCTCTTCTAGATTGACAAGGCTCTTGATTACTCTGTTCCACTCTTAATATGGCAACTATTCCAATTGTAGGACATGATTGCATGTCATTATTTATTTGCTGCCTCCGTTCTAATTCAAAAAACTAGTGCGCATCAATTCTACCTGACTATTACGGTTGCCTGGCGGCTAGATGATGCCAACGGCTTTACTAATGATTGCGCTATCTAGAATACTTCTAATTTCTTCTAATTCTTTGTCAGAATTGTAATTATTATGGGGTCTATTAGTAGTCAGTGATCCATTATTCATAGATAATGCAGAATGCTTCAGCTCCGAATTCCTCTTATGTACTACCTTTCTTTGCAAATCTTGAACTACCTCCTCTATGTCCAGATCATCAAATTCGCCTTTTGTCCATTTGCTTTCTTGTGCTCCTTGATTGCATAGCCCTTTGTATTCTACACTTTAGCTTTTCCTTCTCTTTGTTGATGGCTTCATCCTCCATTGTCCCTGCAATAGCTGAGATGGCTGAGCTTTGTGCGCATGGCCTTGGGGTCTCCATTCTTGTTCCTGTAGCCGAAGATGGATTTGCATCTGTCTCTGCCCTTCACCTTAGCATCAGATTTTCTTTACAAATAAGTACAATCTGGGTCGAACGTGAGATTTTTGATCCTGCTACATCTTTGCTTTTTGTAACCATGCGTGAGAATTCTAGGCTTGACAAGAATGGATCAATGGTTTGGGAGCTGGGTGTTGGCAAATACAGGGTTTATGGACTCACCAATTCTCAAATGGAGGTATTGACTGAAAGCCTTACTCCACTCCGATCCTCTATTTCCATGTTCAACACCCCTCCAATAGTGAGAGTTAAAAGTGAGCCTGGTGTGCAACCAATCATTGATCTGTCTGATTCCTCTGATGAAGATGCACTCACTTGCCCTACTCCTCTTGTGAATCCTACTCGTTTATCAAAGACTTCCACATTTGTCACCCCATCTCTTTCTCGCCTTGAACTTTCAAATCCTCAGGTACCCTCTTCATCCAATCCACCCAATTGCATTGTTCAATGTCTACGTAGACTAGGTTCTATGCCTGGTAGTAAAAACATCCTCAAGAAGTTAGATTACAATAGATTGAAAATTGAAGAAGTCAATTTCCTCCCCCCACGGTTTGATGGTACCCAAATGTTTGTCCTCCCCCCGGTTGGAGCCTCATCTTCTCATACCAAAGCCAAATCCATGGAGGGCATGGACAAGCGGTACGATGGCCATGTTTGGACCAAAACTCAGACCACCAATATTAGCAACGACCTTGGCCTTGCGTTCCGCTCATCAACTTGCCTTGGCCACCTTTAGTGCCAGAATCAAAACTGCGATTACCTTCAACGTGCTCACCGAACCTCCACGGTGAACGATACCGACTTCCACGGCTTTACCAAGGATCTCTTCTCCATTGGTGGTCCTCCACCAATTACCTCCACTCTTGTATGCAGGATTTGCAAAGAGCCTCCTAAATGCCTTGAACTTTGCGATGCTAAGATCTTCTACGTCCACGGCAAGAACTCTTCTCAACGAGGCTGCATTCATATCGGCAACCATCGGCACCCTGTCAAGGTTGGTGATTGCAGAGACAGCAGCAAATGCATCAATGTGCTCATTGAAGAGCACGTCGAGAGGATGCCCCAAGCCACGCACAGTAAAATTGTCCTTGAGGCCAGCAAAGACTTTGTAGGTGAGTTCCTCCTTCGTGAAGATAATGATGCACATCAACTTCTTTCATTAGAAGAACTGGAGCCCGTCTTTGATCGTTGCAAGGAGTTGAACTCTCCTCACCTCCGCAACAAGGTTACGACCTTCAAATACATGCGTAGATTAGGAGTCATGGATGGCATTGCTAAGCTTAAGGGAGTTAGTACTTGGGCCTACGTTCAACGAAATCAATTCCCAGGCCAAGGTGATGAAGCCGACAAAGTCTTTGTCTTCAAGATGTCTGAGGTCGGCCCCGGTAGTGGAGTCGATTTGGTTCGGCGCATGCAACCAGGCGGGGATCTCGAGCATGCGTGGATCATGTTCGACCATGTCAAGCGCGTCTCTAAATGGACCACCATGGCCTGCCACATTTACGATGGGACGTACCAACGCATCATGACCATTGCTTGCTGCGACTTCCAATCCGAAGACAAAGATGCTCAAGTGTTGTTTTGGCATAACCTCAACCATGTCATGGCTCGCCATGGGATCCCAAAGCCATACTTTAAAGGATTCATGGCGGATAGTGCACAAGCCAATTGGAATGCCCTACGCATTGTCTACGGCTCCGGAGATCCCAAGGTTCCAATTGAAGGGCGCGAGAGGACGTGCTACTTCCATTGGACCCAATCCTTGGAAAAGCATACAAAGCTATATATCAAGCACGAATTGCAAGACCAACACAAGCGTCTCTGCCTCCAGTATCGCGATGCCTCGTCTATGCTAGAGGCAGAGACGAGGTATCTTGCTATCAAAGCATGGTGGGCATCATCAAATTGCACCTCTGAGGATGGATTAAGGCATCTTGAGCTTTGGCTAGCCTTTTGGCACTTCCGCTATCGACAATGGGGTGGCTTCATGGAACTGGTAAATTTGTTGACTTATCACTAGATGTTTTCTTCTTTACTTTTTTCTTTATTTTCTCAGTTTCTTATTAAATCTTTCCTTTGTGCAGGAGAAAATCATGATGGCCGAAGAGTTTGCAGAGATGCCAAATTGCAACCTTGCCAAATCCATTCACAACAATTGGCTTCAAGCGTCCGGCAACAAGGGTGGTGATCTCTACGTGGCGACTGTGGACGACTATATTCGAGCGTTCCTCCAAGTTGTGGCATACCATCAATTTTTGAAAGGTGGCTTTGGCGGAGATGGCCCTAGCAAAGAAGAACTCAAGCTTAGATGTGCTCAACACCGGGCTCAGCGAACTGGTGACCCGACTGTGTTGCAGAAGGTTCTCCTTACCATGCCTGGCGGGGACAAATTCTGCACACGCAATCCACACCTTGAGGGCGGCGGGGTCTTCGGATCACAGAAGCGCAAACCTGACACTTCTATTGGAGTCGATGAAGATTATCACCGCCCTGACACCGTCAATTTCTCTCGCCCCCATGTTAGTCAGAGAAATACAAGATCTCATCCTACACCTCTCCCTACAATTGTCGAGGAGTCCTTCCCATCTGTGTAGGAGCAGTGTTTTTTTTTTCATTTTCCATGAAGTGGCAAAGTAGCGATATTAAATGTTACAGTGGTGCTCCAAGTTTCAACATTCATCCAATTACTGTATAGAAAATGTGATACTACGTATCTATAATTCTATTTTCATTCACAATGTGGCGATTTCATCCAAAATTTTACTAAAAATTTCCTATAGGCTTGGTGCTAGGTCAAAAATTTTGGTGCAATTTTGCACCAAATCGCCGGAAAAAAAAACACTGTGCAGGAGGTGGCGCCTCCTTCACCTACCGGATTGGATGTTCATCGCATCACAGCCGTTCAAGAATCTAAAGTTGACGAGAAGTTGTGGCATATTGCTCGCCTTCCTTATAATTCCAAGAAGTCTTGTTGGGCTATGCATGCTATCACCAAGAAGAAATGCACTGCCAAAATCGTCCCAAATGGCAAGAGTACCCCTGCCCCAACCTACTCCGGATTTTGGAACCATTACTCATTCGCAAGACCAAGACCCGAGAAGTTCTTCTTCTGCACGGATGACATCGAGCGAAGTGGATGGACAATTTCTCTGCAAACCAGGAGAGACCTCCTATTCCTCCTGTGTGGCCCGTGAAGCTTGGCACAAACCTCACTCGCCCGGAGATCTTGAATCTTGAGAATGCCGGCTTTCAATTGCCACAAAAAGAGCACATCACTCCAACACGCCTCTTCAACAATTGTGCTCCTCCCCTCGACCTCTCCGAGGTGGATGTTCCATCGAATCCTGACTTTTAGCCTGTTTCAAGGAACTCCAAGTCTACGCGACGCTCCACCCACGTACCATCAGCAAAGCAAATGCAAATGGTTGCGTCCGCTCGTGCTATACAGGGAACCATCTTGAAGGTAACAATGATTCCTCGTCCCGGATTTGGATGTATTATTAGTCTACAGTCCAAACCTGCTCCAACACAATCAATTTACCAACTCACAGTGAGCTCCCTCTCCAACTGCACTTGTCCAGCCTTCAAAGACATGATTACCAAATTTGGCCGCAAGCGACATTCGTTTCTACATTGTAAGCATTTGTACTTCCTCTTTGTCAAGGTCTCTAAGTTAAATCCTGAAGTGAACTTGTTCATTCATGCCCCAATCTTTAGCTTCAATGAGATTAAATTCATTCTTGAGGGGGGCCTCTTGACACATTCTACCACCTAGACTCATTGCCAACTTGGGATTACTTTGTCTTCTTATGGATTTGGTCATTTGTTGATCTCACATGTACTTGCTATCTACTCCCTTGGAAAATAAATTGTCATGTTCTATGATTTTTATTCACCTCAAATCATTGCATTACAATAATTGTTGCCATGTGTTTTTCACACTGTCTCACTCTATATGCTAATCCCTAAACCTTTTATTTCTTTCTCCCAAATTGATTTCCGTTGTGCCAACCTCTTAAATGCTCGTGGTTTCCACTCATCATTTGACCTTGCTGGAATTGGATCCGATCAAAGCAAACAAATGTTGCTAATTGTTTGGTCCTTCATCCATTCCTTCCATGGTAGTCGATGTGACAATAATCTTCTCATCCTCTCATGAAACAACAAAGTCCTTGAAGATTCCCCTAAAACCTTGACCTCTTCTTCTAGGTCAACCAAGTTGTCTTCATTGTCCACCTCATTTGTCTTCCACAAAATGTCTGCATTCAAATCAGCCGCATCCTCCTCCTTTCTCAATCCTCAAACGCACCAATCTCAAAATGTCAATCTCTTTTATTCTTTCTTGACTTCATCCTTCGCATAAGTTCAATTTTGTGTTACCCAAGTCTCTAATTAAATCACAAGTTTGCGAATTTAGACCTTCATTGTTTTTTGGGCCTTCAAATTCCACGGTGATAGGTCACAAAAATTAATTATTTTGTATTTCTTGGGTCTTAAACTAAATCAAAAGTTTCAAAATTTAGATGCCCACTAATTTTTTTACCCCTTAATTCCACGGTAATAGGTCATAAAAATTTACTATTTTTTAGAGAATCTTGAATATTCTTTAAAATATTCAAATTTGTCAATAATAAAATCTATAAATAATAATAAAAAAGAACTTTTTTACTTTCTGGCTGCTCTGCGCTCTCTAAATTTGCGCTCTCCGCTCTTCGCTCTCTGCTCACTGCTCACATAGCAGTGTCGTCCGCCTTAGGGCCAATGTCAAATTTCAATTAAAAATTATTGTTTTATAAAATATTAATTTTTTCAGCAAAACACATCCATTGTATTTTGTACAATTGGCCTTAAGAGGAATTGGCCCGGCCTCTAGATATAAAGTGGCCCTAAAAATTTCAGCTTTTTTTTTTTGTAGGTTTTATTAAATCGGCCTAGCTTCTTGGCCTCAAGGCCTAGCTTCTTGGCCTCAAGGCCTTTACATACAGTAGAATTGGCCCCTATTAAAATGTTATTCTAATGGGTAGTTGAGGCCGGCCTCTAGCCCAAAAGATGTTGAAGTTTTGTGCAGTCGGCTTGAAGGAGAATTGGCTTGGCCTCTAGGTGTAAAGTGGCCCTTAGAGTCAATGCCCAATTTCTACTTGGCCTAATTTACATGGGGCCAACTCAAGTGGAAAAATTGGGTCAAAGATACAAGCATGGCCATTCCATTTTCAATATTTTGGTCCCATTTTTTAATATCAAAAGACCATCATATAAGCAACAATATAATCTACTATAAGAGAACAATGTCAATTCAGGGGCACTTCACACTATGGCCAAAGGTTGAGAGTCCGTCAGTTTCCACCAATGGGAGGCCAAGAAACCTTGAGTTTGGCCTCTTAATCCTTTACACTACGCGCCCAAATCCAAAGTCCATCCATTGCTTATATGACTGCCTACATGGCACAGAATTTGATGGACTCTCAACCAGAGTTTGGATCAGCCAAAAGTAGAGACCCAAATTCTAAGCGAGAGTCCGTCGAATTTCAAAATCCAAAATTTAACAAAAAATAAAATACTGACAAGGTCTCAACTGTTAGATATAGGTTTGGATTTTCGACTAGACTTTTGGAGGCTTCATACTATAGCCATCTAAGTTGAAAGGTAGTGGGAGTTCATTGCCAAAGGTTTGGACTTGGGAGGCTTTACACTATGGCCAGCCAAAGGCTCCAAATCCAATTTTTTATTAATTTTTATTAGCCTTTTCCTTTGGACTCTCGACAAAGTTTAGACTCTAAATCCCACAGACTTGGATAGTCATAGTGTGAAGAGGCCCTCAGACAATTTTTGTCAATTCAGACATGTTAATTTTGGATGATGTTTTCTTAATCTCACATGGAACTAGGTTGGTTTTCAATATAAAGCCTTTTGGATCCAATTGATTATCCAATTTTAAAGATCATGGCATTCCTATTGGTTGATTTTAATGTTTTTATAATCCAACAAACAATTTTGCAATTGGGTCCTAATCTAAAGTGGCTCTAAAGTGGGCTCCTCAAATGTGCTAGTTACACAAACCTAACATCAATTTTTTTGGCTACATCTCCAAAACCACTATGTACCTATGTAGAAGAATCATTTTAGAACCTTCGCCAAAAAAACTTTGACCCTTCATAACTTTTGCATCTAGTACACAAAGGCGATGTTCTTTAAAGTGTTGAAACCTCCTTTCACTTGCCAATAAGAAAATATTTTCATATTTCCATATTTAGCATACTAGTAATAGTAGCTAGGCACATCCGCACACAATACCCCAAAGTGCCAGTTTTGGAAGGTATCCATCTTAACCAGGGTGTTTTTTTTTGGCGAAATTTCGCCAAACTGTCAGAAATCTGACCACTCTGACTTCGTCCCTCCAAAAACTGGCCTCTGTAGTGAAGCCAATAGGGGGAATACAGGTCCCCAAAAAAAGCCCTGATCTTAACCCTTAAACAATGGACTGGTCACCATGGGAATCATTTGTTTTGGAACCGTGCAAATTGTCGGCTTAAAAAAATGCAAAAGCACTCGTTGAAAGTCAAACTACTGTAGATTATCTTCCCTTTTCACACAAAATTTGGAGGATGAATAGTTGCACTTCTATTCTCCGTGGAGAGATTCTTTGTCTTTCATCAGCATGAAAACGTCCACAACGTCGTTTATGGGTTTAATGGCAGTTTGAAGCGAACGGAAGTAGGAGATCCCCATTCCATCCCCAGGTTCAAAACCTCCCCAGAATCCCCCCTTGCGTCCCCGTGATTGGTTCGCGGGTGAGCGGGTAAGATAACTGGGCCGACGCGAGCCGTGCGAGCAGGGAAGCCTGGAAGCCACAAGCTCGCGACCCGTCTTCACTCTCCTCCGACGCGAGAGAACCCACCACGTCCATCGCCCCAATCTCATCGCCAATTGCCCAAATTCGCAAAGCCAAGCCGAGCCGAGCCGAGCCAAGCTACGCCAGCCAGCCAAGCTTGAGCTTGTTCTCCCGAGCTCGCTTCCGCTATGGCGTCGCTCTCTGCCTCGCACGCGCTGGCCGCAACCCCGCTGCCGCTCGTTGCCTCATCCTCTTCCTCCACCCGCCGTGGTGGTCCTGTCGTGGTTTCCCCCGTCGCAGATGGCGCTTCACAGCCCAAGCTCGCGATGGTCTCGCGCCGCCACGCGGCCGTCACGTCGCTCACCGCGCTCTCTGTCTTCCTGTTCTCGCACCCCGCGCACGCGCGCGACATTCCGCTCTTCGGATTGAAGAAGGCCAAGAAACTGGGCGACCAGGTCAGTGGGGGAGGCATTTGGGGGGAATTCGTGGGGTTGGGAGGTTGGGAGAATGTGGGGTGCTTGGGGTCTTGGCTCTGGATGCTCTGTTTCGGTGTGCACGTGGCTTGTTCGGGACGAGGGAGAGCTTCTCTTGATTTTGAACCCTTTCGTACATTGTCCTCATGGAATCTAGACTGCAATATACTCGTTTGTTGGTGGCATTGTTGGAGATTGGATTTCGAAATTAGGGAGGGATTAGGGGTAGGGCTGGGGGGTTGTAGTTCAAGTTTGTTTCGTAGCTGGAATGGGCCGAGGATTGTGCTTCGAGTTCGTAGGTTTTTTGGTTTTGGGGACTGAGCTATTGCTTTTCGAGAACCTTACATTTCATGGTGACTAGGAGCATGATAATGTGACATTGGCCTGAATCAACGCTGTCCGTTCTATTGACTTTCTTTGAAGTGATCGTAGTTTTGTTATGAGGTTAGTTTCGTTGCTTGGTGATTGTTTAGATATGAGAGAGAATCTTGAGAACTATCGAAGGCATTCCTCGCGATATTGTATCTGTAGGTTTTGAATATGACAGATGTTGCAGATGTTGTGCTCAAATGTTTTCCCATGTGTGCCTGCATTTTGGAATCCAGGTAGTTCAAGAAGTGAAGGATCTGGTTCAGGAAGGAGAAGGCGCAATCTCAGGTGCCGTGGCCGAGTTCCCTGGCATTCCTGGGCCGAACATTCCTAGTATCTCAGGAGAGGGTTTGTCTCCTGCAGTGCAAGCTGGCGCAGTTGCTGGTGCAGGGGTAGTCGGAGTGCTCATTGCTTCTACTCTGGTGAATTCTCTTGTGAGCACTGCGAAGTAAAAAACATTTAAAAAGAAACACTTTTGTGTAAATTGCGGCCTTCATTTGTATCTTGTCTTTCATTGAAATACATTGAGTTTACAGGTTAGATATAATAAAAGTTTAGTTTGGGAGTCATTTCGGCATATGCCGCGGTATTGGTGATTGCTCTTGAAGGAGGGGAGTCGGAGTTCTCATGTAGTGTAACTCTTGCTAGCACAACTCTTGGACCCTTTCTTCTCATAATGAGTTCATTTGGAAGAGCTCATCCTTTCCAAATAAAGGAACTGCCAAATAGTTCATGCGATTGTGATCTCAGGTTTCTTCAGTTTCCTCGGAATCATTTCACAAAATTTGCACAAAACTCACCCATTCTGCTCGTTTCTGTTGGAGCATTTTGAATGACAGCCTGCTGCATCTGATCGTTCACTTGAATTCTTTCAGAATTTGGATTGCCCGCAGGTGCTGAATTAGACACAGGAATGGCCTCACTTCATATGCGAAGCAGTCCAGACCTAAAGATTACCTTGTTGCGTCAAATTTCATCTTTCATCACGTGAAATTTTCAGCAACTGATCCCGTTATAGTAGCGTGTGTTTCTGTCATCTGTGTCTCTTAGGAAAATGGTTATCTGAACTTGGTGGTTTGCTTGTCCATCAAAATCTGCTCATGTGCATTTGGAGGGAGAATCAGGAGCTTGAATATTCAACTTTTCTGCAGTCTATAAAGGACGATTGGGTTGCGATTTTCAATGAGTACACTGATTTGTCCTAATAGTACATGTGACACTAATTTATCAAAGTCACACTATTTTGAATCAGTTGGCAGGTTGAAATTTTACTGTACCAAGTTTCACAAAACTGAAACTTTGTGGTGGCACTAATTTTCTAATTGAGGCTAATTTCTCCCCCCCCTTTCTTTTCACTAATAGAATAAATTAGTGTAGTGCTAGTTGTCATCAAGGTATATGACAACTACCCTTTTCTTTAAAATTATATGGGGAAATGAAATTCTATTGTACTTGGGCAAATAAAAAATATAATTTCAAACTTTCATGACTTTATTCAAAATGGGTTGGTATACATTCATGTACAAATTATGACAAAGTCCTTGATGTATTAACCCTTAAACGACGGGCTCATAACCATGGAAATCATTTGTTTTGTCACTGTGTGAATTGTTGGATTAAAATAATGCAAAGCATTCATTGGAAGATGAACTACTGTAGATGATCTTCCCTTTTCACACAGAATTGGGAGGATGAATAGTTGTACTTTTATCCTATAGGGAGAGATTCTTTGTCATTCATCGGCCAAAAAACGTCCTCGGCAAAGTTTATGGATTAATTACATTCATTTGTTGAAATTGAAAGGTTGCACCAAGATGCAAAAAAAATTGTAATTTCTAGTGGTGGTTTGAGCCATTGCATGAAATTGTTTGTCATTCCATAGCAAAATCCTTTTTTTCATATTTTAGAAAGATGCGTCACCATATAGAATTGAATTTCAAATAATTCTTACAATTCTAATGCAATTAGGTTTCTAAATTACCTTTGAGGGTGGAATTCTATTTATGTAAGAATATAAAATTAAAACTATCAAATGCATTTGAATTCACAAATACAAGTTATACGTCACTAGTCATAATGATTCTATTTCTAGAAGACCATAAAAAGAATGACATTTATTACCTAGGTTCTACAATTGTGTACTTTTAAAGTCGTTTAGGCATTATTATTAGTTCTTGAACAAGTTGTTTGTTAATACATGTCAATCTCAAAATTAAAGCCAATTTATTTTTCTCTACCTTTGGAAGGTAATACTTGCTATTTGTGGCAATGCAACCATCTCCAAAATACTCTTCATGCTTCATGTTCTTCAAACCAAAGTACTTCATCTTCTTCAAAATAATTGATTATATAAATTATTACATAATTTCAAGAAACTAAATAAATGCCCTAATGTCCTATTTAGAGTAAATTTAAGATTATACAAGATCTAATAACATTAAAAATCTACAATTCAATATTAGGAACTAAGCTCAATTTCTTTTAGATGTTGTTAGAGCAATTCTAGTAGTTTGTCTATTAAGCCCAATACAATACTCTTTTGATGAAAAATAAGCAATGAATGCAATATTCTTTTAACAAAATATTCTCTTTTGCACAAGAAAAATTACATTTTTGCAATTGTTTTGCAGCTCTGCCACATGCTACTATCCATTTTGAAAATAGTACATTGACATCATCAATGACGAAATTCATTCTACTTTTGTACACAAACACTTGCCATTATTTGAAGGTTAAAATAATGAGTAGCATGGGTAGAATATAATATTCTTAACCAAAGGAGCAACACTATTGTATCCCATTCATCTTGCAAGAATCAACTCATGTTGTCTTCTTAGATATTTAAGAAAGAACTATTCCTGACATCAAGGGTTTCAAAAGACAAGGTTAAGAATGTTATGGACATACAAGTGATTTCACTCTCCAAATCTTGAACACAGTCAGTTTTTCTTTTTCTTGTATGAACTTTGGACAAGCCCTTGAAGAGAGCTCCTAAGGTATAAACGCGTAAAAGCGACACTTTTTGTAACACCACTATTTCAAGAGGTTAAATGACCAGAAGAAATGAATGACATTATTAGCAAAATCAAGAGAAACGCAATCCAAGTGATTTTGTAATTTTTTGACGCTCTATTAGTAATATTTTATAAATTTTCAAAGTTGTGAATATAAGGTAGTACGTACATAATACTAGCCTCACCTTGAATGAACATTTTTGAAGCGCAAAATACCTTGACTCTCATTGGTTACATAAAAAAAAGTTGTGTTGGATTTTGAGTCGAGAAGGATTAGAGAAATACTAAGCTTTGGAAGACGAGAAGGGCGATTGAAGCCGATGAATGAAAAAGTGAAAGTCGCGGTGAATGTTTCCTAGCCACCCACAGCAGCCATGGCTGGGTAGCCCCAGCGGAAGCGTTCTTCGTTATCCGCTGGGCCGCAAGCAATTGCGTCCGATGCGCCTTATCTCTCCGTCTCTCTCCCCTTCACCAATTCCTCCATTCTTCTCTTGCAGTTGTGGATCTCCTCGCAATCACCCAATTCTCCAATTCCCCAATTCGTGAAGTATCGTGGAGTTTCAGCAATGGCAGCGATGGCGGCCATGGCGACGAGCTCCGCCGCAGTGGTAGCTTCTCTTCCTTCAGGTTTGCGCTCCACGGGATTCGCATCCCGTCAGGCAATGGTTCACATTAGCAAGCGATTTGCCGCAGAGTCTGTCGCTCGCAAAGCCCTTGAAGTTCGCGCCGGCCTTGCTCCCTTGTCTGAGCTCGAAGGTAGCGTGAAGCAAGCCATCCGCAATGTCAAGGACGCGGCATCTCAAAGCGCTTTGATGAAGCAGGTTTCCTTCTTGGCCTTCAATGCCCTCATGGTGATGCCCGCGCTGGCCGAGGAGCTCGAGAAGGAGCCCAAGGGCAAGATCTTTGACTTCAACTTGACCCTCCCCATCATCGCCGTGCAGTTCTTGCTCCTCATGGTGGCGCTCGACAACATCTGGTTCAAACCTGTGGCGAAAGTCATGGACGCGAGGGATGAGAATATCCGGACGAAGCTGATGGGCGTGCGGGACAATTCCGGGGAGATCCAGAAGATGCAGAATGAAGCCGAGGCGATTTTGAAAGCGGCACGGATTGAGACCACGGAAGCGCTGGCGAAGACGAAGCGCGAGACAGCGGCCACGTTGGATGAGAAGCTGCAGGAGTCGAGGGCGAGGATTGAGAAGGAGCTCTCACAGTCGCTGGCGAATATGGAGGAGCAGAAGGAGGATACGCTACGGAGCTTGGACAAGCAGGTGCAAACCCTGAGTGAGGAGATTCTCAGCAAGGTGATCCCCTTCAAGGTGTAAAAGGTTGATCATACCTTAGTCTAGTAGTTTTTTGCATGTAGAGGTAGCGATTTGGAAGTCAGACGCGCCGTGCATTGTAGCATTATTCCTCATCAATTCGACGACAAATTTCGGGTTTCGATTTCGTTTCCTGGCATGTGGAATCTCGGTGGGGGGACATTCAATCAGTTTTTCTTATTTTATTTTCGTGTATATTACAATTTCGATGGAAAGGAATGTTGCAGTGATAGAGCTGATACTTTGTCGCTAGGATTCTATGCTCCTGGGGACTGTACTGTACCTCATCAGAGTCTTGGAGGGGTATTCTTGTATGAAAGACACTCTTGCTTTTGCAGATGTCTAAGCATTTGCAATTTATGTCATGTAGCTCAAGAAGGTTTCTGTGTTTTCTTCTTCATCTTGTTTTCCTTGAGACTCTCTTCCATCTCCTCCGCTTTCATGTTTTCCTATTCTTGGGATTCAACCTTGTAGGACGTCAAAGGTTCAACCTTTATATTTTTTCATCCTAGAGCAACACTTGTCGATTTCACCATTGGAAAACCTAAACCAATTTCCAGTCTGCGCCTGGTGATGAGGAATTTTCTTCTTAAAACTAAAGCACTAGTTAGTTTACACAACCATGTGCTCTAACTTCAAATTTACACATATCAAAGTCAATATGGTCAATCCAATTGCTTGTTCTTGTTGGTTTCACTTTAGCATTGTCTTTGATTACAGTAAAACCTCTCTCAGTGCATGATGCCGGGACTATGCAGTAAGAGAGGTTTTATGCATTTAGAGAGACCACAGACCACATGTCTTTCCATCTTGAATCAGGCACAGGTCCACCTACTTCCTCCTAACTCTTACTGCATATTATGCACCAAGGGAGTATGCAGTAAGAGAGGTTGTACTGTATTGTAAAATCCTGAGTAATCCAAAGAATCGCTCGTCTACCAAAATTCTTATCTTTCATGGTCATCAGCGCAATTGCTGTCAATTGAATACCGAAGCAGGAATTCAGCTCCAGCTCCACAACGCAGGCTCTTCCCAATCTGCATCATCATCGTTGGAATTCGCGACATTGCGCGTGTTATTCCTAGAAGTAGATTTGGATTCGTTTCATCAAATGGGTTACTCCAGAATTGATATCCCTGACAACTATTTTCTGGAGGCAACGACAATACAAATGGTCCACAAGTGCAAGTCACATCCTCCAATGAATGCAACGATGAAATCAATGCCCTTGATCTTTCATAACATCATCATAAGAATCTAGTTGAAAATTGAAGCGCTGGTTCAACACTTGAAGCGTCTTCCACAATTTGATCAGCAATTCCAAATTGAAGCTCTGTAAGCGGAGCTTCAAATTCTGCGAACACGGCACCAGGATTTTGGGAGGTAGGTCTCTGGGCTGTGGTGTACTTGGTACAGTAGAACCTCTCCAAAGTAATAGGGTGGAAATTGACTGACTATATTACATTAGAGAGGTTATTATTGTGTACATTAGGGAGGGTCATTGCATTAGTAATATTTGCAGTTTTTGTTAGTGATTGCTGCCGAAGCTCTATACCTAGAACTCCTCTAACTACACAGGTCCCGGACCGCTTGATAGAATTACTTTAGAGAAGTTCAAGGCATTAAAGAGGGTCTGCACTACATAAGAAGTTGCCCTTGTGGTACATGTGTCACATCTTCAAGCCACAAAGTTTGTTGACGAGAATATTTTTCTTTTTTCTTGACAAGGTGAGGTCCATCAGTTATTGCTTGCCTTGCTCTCATTTAATGCCACCACTTATTTTATTCTGGAAGTTGGGACCGCTTGGACCTATTACTTCATGGAGGTTTATTCACTCATGGAAGCTGCACTTATAGGAGTTCTCATGTAGTTGTTCACTATTATATGACAATTTATTTTTATTGTCTTATTGGCAAGTGAAAGAAGATTACAACGCACTTTAGTATGCATTACTTGGAGACTATATGTGTAAGTTCATTCCAAAGTTAGCAATAAGCCACCAAATATTACATGTAGTAGTGGAATGAACTTGCAACGACTCAAATGCCATTTATACTTTTAGAACACCAAGTCCAACTTTTGAAGCTATTGTGATATGCTTTTTATTGGTATATAATTTATTATTAGACTTCATGATTAGAATTGGGCTGAGGTATCTACCTATTGATTTAGATCCATGTTGCTTTATAGAAAAAAATCAAGATTGAAGCTTTGACCCCCTTGAAGGTTTAAGAGACTTAAATTGTGAATTCAAGTTGTTGTGTCATTTCCATGATTTTTCTTTCTTAAGCATGATTTGAAGTTGGTCTCTATATTTTGGTCTTTTAGCTTGCTTCTAAAGTGGGTTGTGTTTCAGTTGTTTAAATCTAATTTTCTTGCGTCTGTTTGTATTAATTTATGATGTACTTCCAATGATAGTATTTTTGAATTCTGATTATATATCAATAATTCAAAAGTATTTAATTTTTGGCCTCTTTTGTTGTAATTCATTGATGATGCTCTAATCATCGAGTGCAACTATATAGTGACTCTTAAAATGTTTCGCACTTTTACAAAAATTGCCATAGCTAATTGAGTAATTAAAGATTTTCAACAAAATTTGGACATTATATACAAGTAATAAGTAAACCACTTGCATAAATTTTTTTATTTTTTATTTATATATTTTTTTAATAATTTAATCAAAATTATAAGTAAGAAAATCTTTAAATACAAATGAAAAATTTCAAGATTCTTTATCAAGTGGAATGATTTTTTTTTTAGAATTTTGTACTAAGACTTTCATAAATTTTTAAATTTTATTTAGTGAAATATTACTAAATTAAATATGACTCTAAATATTTATAATTTTATAATTTACTCCAAAGTTTTTAAGTTACATATAGATTTCTCATTATTATTTTGGACATTTTTGGAGTAAATTATAAAATATTATAAAAATATTTTCAGAGTCAAATTTTAATAAGTAATATTTCACTCAATAAAGTTTTAAAAATTTGTGAATTTCTTACCCAAATTTTTTAAAAAGAATCTCCATTCTACATATTAAAGAATCTTGAGAAAAATTTACTTCTATTGAAAGTTTTTAAACTAATAAATTTGACTAAATTCTTAAAAAATAAAAAAATGATTAAATCTTTTTTGAAAAATCATTTTATACAAGTTTGTCATTTCAACATGTCCAAAATTTGTTGAAAAAAATCTAATTTTTCAATTAGTGATGGTAATTTTTGAGGTGTATAAATGCTTATGAAAGACATTATAAATGTAGTGGCAAAATGGATGTTAGAATAAAAGATATTGAAGGTTGCATAGCACAGCCTCCATGGTATAGTTAGTAGAACTACCTCCAACAGACTCTTCATTCACATTGGTTCTGGAGCCAACTTTATTTTTTTTTGTTATTAAAAGTTATTAGCATAATTATATTCCTATCCTTTCAAAGTTTAATTTCCAAATTTTCAATGTTTCCAAGATATCATTATATTAAAAAAAACTCATTTATCATAAGACAATAAATTTAAAAATCCATTGTATATTGAAGAATGCAATAGGATGGTGGAGAAGGTAAAGGGTGGATCTTTGGATAATTGTACCTAGAAGCCCCACAAAAGTTTATCAAAAGTTTTTGGAAAAAATAAATAAATTTATTCAAGAAATTCAAAAATCAAAAAAGTAAAAATAATGATTACATGATTTTTTGCTAGAGTATTCTGAAATCCCCAAATGAACTAAGATTCCTAGAATGAAGGTCAAAGACTCAACTTGTCTTTTATTTAATATTATATACAAGTTAAGTGCCCCCCAAATGGATCAATAGGTAAAACTTCATATTTTGGATACTTTTAGAATCAAATCTATATTTGACAGATATAGAAAAAAATTCAGCTCCCTAAGATGCCTTATATGGTATATTTCTTTTTCTTTTATACTCAAAAAAATTGTTAAGAGTTGAAGGCTGAGTTGGGTTTCCATTTTGGCTAGATTCAAATGGCCTCTAAGTCCCACTTCCTTGATGCCAAAACTCCTAAAAAGTGTTGCCATGAAAGTGTTTTGGAATGACGTGGGATGTATTATACATCCCTAAGTCCCAATTTTCAGTTCTCTACCAATTAGATTTCAAAAACTCAATGGAACTTGAGGGACTCAAGATGTAGTGTGAAACGGCTTTGAATTTACTAATTTTTTCTACTAGTTTTTGTTGTTTTTAACCTCTAAACGCCCAAGGCACCCAATTTGGGTGACGATAATACTTTGAAGTTAAATAAAATGTAACCAAGTTGCTATTTTTAATAGTTTGTAATATGAAAAATTCTTTTTGAAGTCTAGTTTAGCATCAAAAATCCAATTTTGAAAATGAGTGTTTAGGATTTTGTGCAAGGGTGTCCATTGCAATCTTGACTTTCCATAGTATTGAGGACTCTTAGAAATGAGCCTCAAATACACCATATCTTGGAGAAAAAATCACATGAATAATTTATTTAAAAATAACTGTAGAGTAAATTTTGAGAAGTTATAAATTGATTGGAGTTAAGCATATTAGACCCCTTATCTTCATTTTTTTGGTGACCAAATTTTTAGATTTGACATGTGAAAAGAGGATTGAAAGACTTCAAATCACTTTTGTAGTTTTAACACCCTCATGATCAAACATTATAATCTTTCAATCTATAAGTGATATTGTTGTGTTTTTTTTTCCAATGTGATTTCTAACATGTCTAGTTTGAATTTGTATTGATATTGTTCCAAAAAAAATTAATAAAACTTATCAAAATGTTGTCTTTTTGTTCAATTTAGAGCAAATTTCTAGAAGCTCAAAAAAGGCCTTGGGCATTTAGGAGATAATTAAAAAATTTGAATTCAATGGTTCTCCCAATTTATTAAAAGAACAATGTACCATAAAAGGTGCAAACGTTTGTTCTTCTTCCCCTTCTCCAAAAAAATTGAGAGCCGTTGATCTCTCTCAAAAGAAAATCTCCCCCCTTCTTTGATGTTGTTGATCTTCAAAAAACATCTACTGTTGATCGGAAATGATATTGGCCATCGGATACATATACAAATTGCAGACACGGAAATGGAATACATGGTACATGTATAGACTTCATATATGTATATAGACTACAAGCTACAGATATAAATATGTACAAATGAAATAATCTATATTGAATCGTGGCAAAATTGCCTACCAAAAATACAAAGGGGGAGGGCTGACTAAGTGGGTGGTAGAGTGACCAAGTGGTGGATCACTAGGTGACATTTTGTAACCGTTTTGGAAAAATTAACATCTAATGGGATGTTGCCACATGGACCTCCTCTGAAAATCTACAACATTTGGGTAGGAATTTGACATTTCTTCACACAATATACTCAAGAGACTGAACTTAGTTGTATTCACAGCTAGAGGTCCTTCTTTAGTCTTGACATCATAAATTATGTAATTAACTAATTACCTAATTTTAAAATTATGAAATTTAACATTTAGTACTTCTATAACTATTTCTACTTCATTTTTCTTTTTTCTTTTTTTCTTTCTTTCTTCAAAGCCCTTTTTTCAATCCAATTCCTCTATCCCAAAATAATCTTTTGGTTGGTCAAATTGTTTGGGATTAGGTTAAAAATAACGTTATTTCAGCCCATTTTAAGCTAGTAGTAGAGTTTAGTGCACTCCATTTGTCCTAGAAATTTGAAATTCAGAACCTTTTGTTAAAGAGTAGTTTCTATAAATACAAAAAAAGAGAATATTTTGGCTATATAATTGTTGAATGTGAGGTTGTCATTTTATAGGCAATTTATATTTGCCCAAGACCATGTGTAGACTTCTTTTCTGTCTTCTCAAAAGGCCCGAAGCTTCATCTCCTTTAATCCAACAACACACAAGAAAATACAGAAAAACAAGAACGAGAAATGTTGATTGACTCCTTCAGTCATTTCATTTGTCTTTTGATTGATGATTGCATGAATGGAGGAAAAACTATTGCCTGAAGATGCTTTATTAGTCCCAAAATAACAATCAAAATCCAAATTAGATTGATTCTCTATGTCACAACATGCAACTAGAAGGTCATTTTATGACCAAAAAATTAAAAAAAATGAGATTGTAAGAACCCCGTGTCTAACCAATGTCTTACATGACAAATTTTAGGTGATGTCTACTATGATAATCTATGTGTTTATGTCAACTATAATATAACGTCTAAGGTAATATCAAGATGTTTTGTTGGACGTTATAATTGATATAAAAATATGGTTTGTCACAGTAGGCATCACCTAAAATCTGTAATCTAAAACATGGGGGTCTTACATTGAGAAGATAATTTTGGATAATATTAATTCAATGTGTGTGAGTTTGAATAGTGTGAGGCCCTCTCACATTCATTTGGATGAAAATTGACCATGAATTTAGATGAAACACTATGAATTTTGATTAATGTCAAACCCAAATTTGCTCATACAAAATAGGGGCAGCCTCCTTAATATTATCCAAACACCCTCCTTACATTGTGCAATCATCTAATTAATCATTCAAATAGATTAGGGCAATCTCCTATGCTAAAGTCTTAACAAAGTGAGCAATTAGGGCCCTCCAAAATAGGTCAAATTGGGCCCTAACCAATAACTATTGCGCACTTCAAATGACATTCACATGCAATTTTTATAATGCAATGATCCAATTATGCATTTAAGTAATTAGATTGCATTCCATGCCTAAAATCTCTTTAAATTTACCATTAGGGCTCAAACAAGGGCTAAATTGAGCCCTAAATACTTAATTTTAATCCATTATCCATCAACAAGCACCAAAGTTCATGCATTGAATTCAAATTGTACTTCACCTTAAGTCCAAATGTTTAATACTAAGGTAGATAAGCCTAGTACCACTCTAATTTGTACCACTCTAATTTGCAATCTGAATATATTGGGGCCAACTTCAAGAAGAGCACATATTTTTCAAAGGTATGAGCATGTTTCACAAATCAAACCCAAGTAGAATTATAATTTTACGATTAAAATTATAATTTTGTCAAATTTTTGAAGTGGTTTGACTTGAAATTACAAAATTGCCCATAGACTAGAGTCATAAGCTTTTCATAAACAATATATAACCATCTAGTTCAAGTACTAAGTATTCTCTATTAATTTAGTGACACATTATCCCTTGCTGTCATAAAATGCTCTAATTTTGTTGTAAGAAAATTAAATTTGGATGTTTTTTGGATGAAATTGGACCCAAAGTAGAGTGATTACATTGGGCTGGTCTACTAATGGAATAGGGAAGCAAACAGTAATAGGCTTGTCTACCTTAAGACATTTATCACCTCCTTTTAAGCAATTCAATTAGATTTCCACTTGGAAATTATTAAGCATACATCATTTGCAAGCAACAATGAACAATCATTCATATTAAGGTGGTGAGAATAATTCTTGTACTTTGAGATCTCAGTGAATTAACTCACCATTCAAAATTCCATGGCCATGCATGAATTCAAAATCACATCATGAATCCTAATTAAACGGATTCATCCAAAGTGTACATTCATCCTCATAACTCCCCTTGGTCGTATTCATAGGCATTTAATGGCCAAGAGAAGACCTTGTGGTTACCAACATATTTGCTTTAATGCGCACTATCTTCAATCTTCACCAAAGAATTAGCTAACAAGTTACTAATAGGTTTAACACATCTAAAAGAGGAAAGGGGAGGAAAAAACAAATTGCCACTACTATAGCATCAAACCACCTTTCACTAGAACGGTTACCACAACCTCGTCCAACTTCCAAATCATATAAGCTTGGTCTCTATCAGAGTATGGAAACTTAGAAAGTGTAGGAATAGATTAGAATAAAATTAGGATAGAATTAAATTTTTCAATTTTTTTGGTAAAGTATAGACATTACGGATAAGTTAGGAGTAAACTTAGAATAGTCAGTGTTCGGGATCCTAGAACTTTTACGGATGTTACGGATCCGAGTGAAAGATGGATCCGGAATCCAAAACGTTCTGGAATTTTAGGAACTTCTGGAATTAGCCAAGTTCCATAATTTTAGGAAATTCCGTAATTTTAGGGATAGCCGAGTTCCGGACTTTTAGGATGTTAACGGCTCTCCGGTTTTCCCGCAACGGTCAGTTGGATCGTTGGCCAGATTTTGTGTTGGCCGTTTGGTCACTTTTTGTTGGTTTTTAAAGGCGGGCTGGCTTGCTGGCCTGCCATTCCTTTCCTTGTCATTTAATCGAAGCATCCAGGAGATCAATTTTGATCATTCTCTTGCGTATCGCGTCTATGGTTACTTGTGTGCTGGTGTATAAGTGAGAGTGTGCAAGGGAGAAGTCCGGATTCTTTGATAGCCAGATTAGGCTAAGTATGTTTTGCAGAGGAGTTTAGATTTGCAAGTGAGGAGCTATGCATGGTGCCTTTAAATTGCTGGAACGGTGATCCGGTGGAGGCCCGAGAAGGATGTGGATGCGAGTTCGGAAGTCCAGGGAGGATTCCCTGCGGAGATAAGCAACTGCCAGAGGAATATTTCCACCCATCGAAAGGTCTGCCAACCTTAGGAGCGGTCAAAAGCTAGGAAGTCAGCCCTTAGTTCTGGAAGTCATAGATTTGTCGTTGTAGTGAAGGTAACCAGATGTAACCCTAAGTGATTTGCTTTCCGAATAGGCCATCCGTATAGTTTTGAGGGTACTAAATTCTCTTCTCTACTACAAAATCGTGTTTGTGTGTGTATTTATTTGTTTGTTGTGAGTGGAGAGTGTGAGAAATCTGAGTGGTGAATTCCCTACCCCTTGAAAGATCAAAGGCGGACCCTCTGAGGATAAAACAGAGGAATAGAAAACCAGTGAGTTGGAAAGAGGAAAGCGGATTCCAGATTGGATTCCGGGTAGTATCCGTAAAGCCGGAAGAGAGTCAATGAGAAGATGGATTGCTTGGGTGTTTGGGAGAGTAAGAGGAACCGGATACCTTAGCTTGTGACAACATACTAGAATTCCATGGGACGATATTTCATGTCATCTTGCAACATTTTTGTGTTGTAAAGATATTTACAACTAACTGCATGTACGACAGTCTCTTTGGAAAGATGACTTCAAGCTCAACCTCTTCATAAAATCTTAATTTTAGGGGGTCAATCTACTATCATCCTATAAAGTTGTCCCACTTGATTTTGAATATTCTTGGACTCAAATTGCCACCACCACCTCGTCTAATCTTCAAATCCTATTAAACTTGTCTCATTGAAATTCTAACTAATCCACTAGCATTTTATACAAATTTAGCTCTTAATACTACTAACGCCATACGCTATAGACCGTTGACATTGTTGCCTTTAATTTTTTAAGACGGTAGACCTCCCTTGTCTAATTGAAGCGCCACAACTTTGTCCTAGCTTCAAATGGAGAAAATTTTAGCATTTTGAAAAGATAACCACTAGATCTAGTATACTATCAATTTTCAAAATCTAAATATCTTCTTAAATCACAATCTTAGCAAGGGAAGTTCGACCTCCAACCCTAATTGCTCAAAACTACTAAGTCAAATTTTTTTCTTGCAAAATCACAAACCCTAATTAGAATCATCTCCATTTTTTTCCACGCCTCCAACCCTAATTGCTCAAAACTACTAAGTCAAATTTTCTTCTTGCAAAAACACAAACCCTAATTAGAATCATCTCCATTTTTTCCCACCTTCAAAGAATGATTACCTATTTGACAAATTGTCCTAACCCACTCCATCAACAAATTACTAAATTCCTCCTTCCAATTTTCAAGAGTTCATATTCAAAAAACCACTAACTACCAAATAGTACCTTCCAAATACACATACATCAAAAAATTGAGAGAGGGAGATTCAAACTCTAATTTTCTATATCAGACTTACTTAACGGACTAATCTTCATGATTTATTTCATTCTACACAAATTTATTGTTAATCCGCTAAATCATTATAAAATGTGCCAAAGTAGTGCAACCATGCTAATTTGGTCTAAATTGCACTAATTTCATGTAAACTATGCTAAATGATTGTAAAAATCTACTTCAATGATTTTATCCCTTTTTAATATTTCTATCACTATTTAAGTGTTCTAATAGTGGTTTTATTTTTATTATTTTATTTTTTATATTTTTGTATGTGTAATTTTTTATGATTTTTTATTTATTTTAAATTTCATTTCCTACTTGTTTTCAGTTCACTTTTGTATTTCTTGTATTTTTTTTTAGTTTGCAATTTAGTTCTTATCCAGTTTCCTACATGTAGTATTTTTTTCCATTTTGCTTTTGTATTTTCTTTTATTGATATCCTTTGTAATTTTTATTTAATTATAATCTCATTTTCATAGGTAGTAGTATTTTGATTTGCATTTTGCTTTTGTATTTTCCTATTTTTTTTTCCCTTAATCCTAATTTCATTTCTTCCTAGCAGTACTTTATTCTTCATTTTATACCCATTTCACCCTTGACCCAATTTGGTTTCTTTACTAAATTTCACTTAAGGTCTTTTTTGTTTAAAACCCCCATTTCTTTCCTAGTGAATTTTTCTTCATTTTTTTCTAATTGCAATTTTTAGATCTTTGTTCTAAAGTCTACAAGTTTTCATCTCTATCTTACAAAAAACTCCCTAATTGGTGGTCATGGTATAATCTAGAATACTAATACTATTGAATTTGTAAGTTCATGCACTTTGTTTATTTTTTCCATTTTCTAAAAGTTGAACCAATATAGTAGTTTATAGTATTTCATCCAATTATTATTCATTGACTAAGCTTTTAAAAAACATATATAATATATAATTGGAAAAACAATGTTCTGTATGAATCAATAAAATATATATTTCAAGCATGTAGAAGTTAAACAAAAGATAAATAACCAAATTGGTCATTTGCTTCAAATAAAAATCATATTCCAAATTATTTTAATAAGCTGTTACGGACTAAAATTGTCTTGCTTGTGTGTGTGTTTGACATCCCCATTAAGTTGACCTCACCCCATGTAACTCCATGTGACAATTCTATTAATGATAGCCAAATTACTTTAATCCCTAAAGGACCAAACACCGTTATTTGACAACATAGCGTTTTTGGGCAGCTCACCACGAATGGAATTTTTATTTTTTTTCTTTGAAATTTTCACACAAGATGTGCCCAAGGAGTAGCTTTAGGGCCCAACAATTTTCATAACTTTTGACCACATGGTTAAAAAGTTATGGTATGATATGTAGTTTTCATTGTTCGGCGGGCAACCTGGGCAACAAAAAAAACTTCTTTAAAAATCATTTTCTAGAGAAATAAAAATTTGAAATTGGTTCTCTAGATTTATGTGCACAAGGAAAGCTTTGAATCATTCCACTTTGATTTATGAGATGAAAGTTATGAGGAATTTTAGTTGTGGGTAGTTTGCGGGTAGTTATGGAATCTCTACTCTAAAATAAACTTTGAAGTCCTTTATTTAACTCAATTTTCAATATTTTTGGAAAAAAATATAAACACAAGGTGTAGATTGTTTGTTACAACATTACAATTGTTTGGATTGGCATTTTTCAATTCCATAGTTAAATCCTTAACAATTTAGTGTTTTGAATCATTTTCTACTTCTTTCTACTTACTATTTTTTTCCTATATGTTGTACATTTCCAAATGATCTGAAATTTTTCAAGCATGTAGCTAACTTTGTTTGAAGAATGAATCCATAGAGTTACCACCATTTTGGACATTTTTTCATACAAATGTGACCATGTGAAGTGCAGCTGCCCAGTTTTTCGCAGGGACAAAAAAAGGAGTTTTGTCACTTCAAATGCTAATATCTTGCAATCTACACGGTGAAAATTTCTGAAATTTTTTCCACATCTTCTCAAACTAGTTTAATACAAGATCCTATGGTCACATGTGTCCAAAAATGTGTTTTTTCCAAAATTTCGTACTTGTACTAGAAATGGCAGTTTGGGAGCGTTTTTTGTGAAAACATAGTCAAAAACCTTTAGGGGTTAAGATGATCTATTTGAGTTACAAAAAAATTTAAATCTTTGTTAAAGTATGCTAAGCTATTACCGTCACTAATCACAACTATGCATAGTTTCTATTATTGAACATAAATAATTTTTGTTGGATCTTATCAGCACCTGAAAGAAGATTCCAACACTCTCTAGCTTGCATTCTTTAAATATCCTATTAATGATTTATGAATTTTTAAAGTGTTCTCTCTAATTGTATAAAATTAAAAAAATATGTGTGTGTCCTATGGAATCACCTACAAAGTCATATATTGAAGAAAGTTGAATCTACTATAAAGATTAATGTTTTTTTTATAAATTTATAGTCTTTATCTTTAAAACAATTAAAATACTTTTTCATATATATGCAAACAAAAGTAAAGATCAATCTGCTAGTAATGCCTCGCCTGATGTAGAGGCATTTAGTAGTATAGTATGGAAATGAAGACATAACATTAACATTGAAATAGGGAGATGTCTATGAAATATAAATTGTTTTAATAATAAAGAATTTATTTCTAAAACAACGAAAACAATTGTCAATAAAAAGATGTAGTCTACTTGGAAAATACTTAGTTCTGTAGGGATAAATAAGCATGCCCTGTGTGCCGGCAGCAATCTCGCTTTTCTTCATCACCCTACCCATGCTTTTAGATTGTCCAATCTGCAGGTTGATGTTGGGGACTTCTTCCAACTCAAATAATGTATACTGTACACCGAAACACAGAGAATCTAGAGCAACCACGCATCCATGTTGAAGTGATTGCACATGTGATTCAACGGGAGCAAAGGTCCAGCGAGTTAGTATTCACTTCACCTTGAGAGAGCCTGTTCATTTTGACACGACCTAGATAAGCTCTAGGAGCCTTTGTGTACATCCCATCTCCCTTTTGTTATATTAATATTGAGTTTCCCTCAACTGCTGTGATTTTCCTATTGGCAAGTATCGAATACATTTTACTTCAAATTCTCTCATAATCTGGAGTGCCTGGAACTTGGTGCACATCGTGCTATGCGCCGTGAGCTATTTGCTACCGAAGAAGATGCACAAACTTACCTTGTACAGTACAATAGAAGGATGACTACATTGTCCACCAACCAACTGTTGTATAGGTGCAGAGGAACTGGCCTCAGCACAATTCTGATAATTCCTTGAGATAAATTTGTAGGTTAAATCACTCTGCAGAATGCCCCATTGTCAGCAAGGGATTTTGCGAAGATGAATCTATTTGCAGGGTGCCTAGATTTGATGTGACATTGTAACTTTCATGCACATTTGTGAGTAAGTGTACTTTGCTCACAATTCTAATGACCAACACAACTAACTAATACGTCTCATTACTTCAAGTCAAGGAAGATACTCACATTGGGCTAGCAAGAAAATGAAATATCAATCACGACTTCAACCAATGAGGTTGAATCTACACTACGAGGGATTTTGTGTCTTTATTGACACAAAATTAACAAAATTTTGTCAACTCACCTGTCATAGGGAATGTCTTGATTCGGTCATGTAATTGACAAGAATCTGTCAACTGCTTGTCAATTTTCACAAATTTTCTGTCAACTAATTTATAATTTGGCTTACCCACAATCGATCCAGCATGCTTTTTTATGTTGGATTCTTGGTCAAATTTAGCATTTTCATTAGCTACTTATTCTGACAATGCTTGTGATTGCATTTCTGCTGCCACAAGTCTCTATAGGATACAAGAACTGCCTTTATAGAATTGCACATGAAAATTCCATGACGTATTCATTATACTCTATCTTGAGCAATTATTTCATATACAAAAGAAAAATGGGCTCCTTCAGCAGTATGTACCACAATCACAGACAAGGTTAGCTATTACTTGCCACCATCTGAAATGATAAAACTTTTATTAGCAAAACGAAATGAACAAACTATATCTACCGTGCTTCAACCTACCATATTCCACATGGCAAATTTCCATACATGCTGAGAAATTAATGACTACAAAAATACAGAGCAGTGAAACTGCAGAAGGTCCTCTACATAGAGGACACACAGTACATACATCCTACGCGCTTTCACCTGAATGAGTAATGAGTTTAACTCAATGTCGCAACTTACATGGTATTTTTCCTCAAGTTTTTTCACTATCACACAATACTCTCAAAATCCTGAAACCTGCATCCCAAAAAACAGAAACTATTTCTTCAAGTACTATTCTGCAACGGAAACTTTATGTAACGTAGTGGCACGTCCTGATCGGCACCCCATAATTTATTGACAAACCATAGCGAAGCTTAGTATGTTTGCACATGTATACAAACTTTTCTTACTTTCTTCCTTAGCCTCCCTGATATTCAATTGCCTTCTGTATCTTCTAGCTGCACTGCATTCACAACATCCTGTATAACAATACGGAATTGGTGAGACCAACTATAATCCTCCAAGCTCCATCCACTTATTCCAAGCATTAATTCAGTGAACTTACATGCTTGCAATATCCATTATCATGATCTACAACGTCAACTCCAATTACCAGACTTCCCTCTATTACAAAGAAATACCTACAAATCCCAAGACATGTTATAACTCGTGCTTTTTCTTGATTGCATAGCTGGTACAATGCACAAAATCCATGTCAGGTAATATAAACTCACAACAAACAGTAACTGTATTTTGTAGAGCCAAAAACAACGAGGATTCAAAAACATGATAGAAGCTGAACCAAAGGAGGCAATGAACTACTAGATGTCACATCACTAATAACAAGAACAGACAAATAAAAAAATCCCTGAAATACATGTAGGAGGAACCCTTCATGGAGTTAATCAACTTGTCAATCAGGCACTTGGCAATGGTCTTCATGTTCCTGAAGGCAGATTCACAAGCACCAGTGGTGGGTAAATACATGGCTTGGTTAACCCGCCCTAACAGAGAAATATTGGCAGCCTGACTCCTGATTACTCCAGTAGTACCAATTCAAGTACCGACTCCACGGGGGGCACTGCAAAAGGCCAAAATTTGACATTTCAGAACAACACTTACTCCATCTCATCCAGAGAAAAGGCACACTATCTTATTCCCAACTCACATGACAATCACCATGTACATGTTGATGATGGCATCCACGATGACTTGAATGGGGTTTTGGTCAGTTAGAAGATCAATACTTGTAAATACTTGCACTTCCTAGCAACCATAAGAAGTCCCTCATCTCCACGTGGCTGCTCTTCATCAAATCCACATGCAGCTTCCGCAATAAATGACATCCACTTGCCACTGCCGAAAGGCCCATGTTGTACATTCGGTAGGCTTCACCAAGTACAGCACTTGCAAATTACTCCACCGCGCCATAGATTTCAATCCTTTATTGGTGACACACACCTTCTCCAAATGAAACTCCACCAGGTTAGTCATATGATTCGTAATAATCTCCAGCAATAAATCCCAATTGCCCAGATTAACTGCAATAATCTCCATGGCGTGCAAACGGCCATCAACTTTTTACCATTGTTGCGACCGGGCATCATGAGAGAGTTCGTCAGCCTCTCCATGATGGGGCACTGGGCCCTCCTCAAATGCTTTGCAAAATAGCAACCTACAGTGTGGGGCACAAAAGTGGCATGCTTCTCCACGGAGTCGGCGATGTAATCGGTGAATGAAATGTCATTCATCTGAAAGTTCTGAAACCTGAATAACTCAATCATCAAGTCATCAAATACAAAAAAAAATAGAGATATACGATATATGCCCAATTGTCAAAAAGACGTTTTTTATAAATCTTTTTTCCACAAAGATTCCTATAAATCTCTCCCCACAAAATCTCTTCTCCACCATCCTACATATGTCCCTCCGAGGCACTTTGGACTTATGTATTGCCAACGACTCTCACAACAAAACACAAAAGATCGAAGACAAAGATTGAACCTGATGACAACGACAAACCCTAGGCTCAATAATATACATTGAATATCTAGGGTTTAGTTAGCTGTGAATAAATACTGAAATATGCGCCCCAGGGATGAGAAACCCCAATTAGGTTTCTGCTTCTCCCAGAACCGAAAACACTCGCACATTAATAGAAGCCAAATCGTTCAGTTCCTAAACGCTTGAAACACGAGCCACTTCTATTGCGTAATTGCAACCCTAAATCGTTTGTAAATTGAACAAAATGACTAGCAAATTCGATACATACCTCCTTGTTGTCAAAAGACCTGCGCCCGAAAAGCTTGACCTCTGATTGTCGTCTCGTGCGAGAACAGCTACACTTGCGTCGAGGCGTGACGGGAAAGAGAGAGCTCAAGGAGTTCTCTCTGGCGACTTGGCCATCTGGACCCAAACCCTAATTCTTCTACGGGCAACGGGCCTACAATTTTGCAATTTCTCAAATTCTCATCGACGGCAATTAATGTGTTTGTATAATCCAACGATCCATCATGCTCTGAAATTGACCAGAGTCTTAGGAAATTTGATCTTCAGGTGTCGATGACCATTTTGGTCCGTCAGATCTTAGAGGACAATGGGAACGCAGTTATGGGAACTTTAGGATCAGAGTTGGGTAAATGAAGGGAACATCAACATAAAGGAACTAACCAAAAATTAATTTAGAATTTGACAAAATTTTGACAAAAAATTAACAAGGTTCTACAAATTGACTAGAACAAACTCTGAAAATATGGCTATTGTCGTCTTGGACAATTCTCTGTCAAAAACTTGTCAATCTGGACCCCTTTTTCTCGTAGTGCTAACTTGCAAACACAAGTTTGATTCAAGATCATATATTAAGAGCTACTACAAATGTCCAATACCTACATGCACACAATACATGTCAACTTTGTGTTTATCTTTTTACTGATCCTCTTCAAATCAATCATGGCTAAGATCAACGTACCAAAATCCTTCTTCTATTCGAATACCATTATGCATGAGATGCACTCAATCAAATTTGAGATTTGAATAATACGACTCAAATTAAATCCATGCAAGAGAAGGTCAAACGATTGAAACAAAATAATTTATTGAATCATGGATATTATCAAACAAGGCATGTTGGAATTCTTTGTTAAAGTCCAAATTCTCAATTGTTCCATTGAATGAATATTGCAACTTACTATATTGCCACTATTGCACTTCACCTCCCACCACCGTGTCAATAGTCCTGCATTGTTGCCAACCCCATTAACCCCTAAAGTTCCATAACTATGTTTTCACCGAAAATGCTCAAAAACTGCCATTTTTATTACAAGTGCCAAAAAAAAAATTTTAAACTTTTTTTGACACATATAACCATAGGATCTTGTTGTATTTTGACTTGAGAACATGTGATAAAAATTTCAGAAATTTCCAGTGCGTAGATTGCAATATTGATGAATTCAAATTCATTGAAATCATTTTTTTAGCCCTTGAAAAAATCAGACAACTGTACTTTAAAATATCACATTTGTATGAAAAAATGTCTAAAATTGTGGTGCTTCTTTGGATTCATTCTTCAAGGCAAGTTGGCTACTTTTTTTTAAAATTTCCCATCTTTTGGAATTATACAACATATAGGAAAAAAATAGTAAGTAGAAAGAAATAAAAAATGATTTAAAATACAAAATAATTAAAATTTTAGTTATGGAATTGAAAAATGTAAATCCCAATGGTACCCTTGGGATATAACAAGTAACAGAGACAAAGTGATTTAAACATTTTTCTAGCAATACTTAATGAGAAAATCCAGAGTGAATCTTGTGATGACTACGGCATTCCACCTAGTGGACGATGGCCAAACAGAGAGGATCAACTTGATCATCTATATGTACATGAGATCGTTTTGTGAGGGAGATTAGTTAGATTGACCTAACTTACTCCCAATGGTAGAATTTTGCTACAACATAACACCAATGTACTCACATAGTGAGACTCTATTCAAGATTTATTATAAACAAGACACAGTGAAGCCAATGGATTTAGCCCGTGGCGGAGCGAGTGGCACGTTGACTAGAAAAGAGTCTCAGGATATGACTACAACGAAGTTGTAGAGTGCATTGAGCAACGTGAGCATCTCTTAAAGATTTGCAGGCACAAGCTAGAGAAAGCTAGAGATCGCTACTGCAAAGTTGCCAATAAGAACTAAAAGTGAATGATGTGTTTTAAATTGGTAAGAAAGTGTGGTTAGATTCTAGAAACTTGAGCTTTCCTCAGCAAACCTTTCTCAAATGGTCTACGAGATGGATAGGCCCATTTTTAGTGAAGAAGATATTTCTCAAGGATGTCTATGTGCTAGAGATGGCTAAGAAAGTAGGGAAGCTAGTTCACCTTGTCTTCCACGTGGCCTTCCTTAAGAAATATTATCGAGATGACCATAACTTGCACTTGTGGCAAGAAGATCTCCGTTCACCTCATGAGCATAAGCATCGGGATGGTGTATTGGACAAGGTATTGAGATAGTGAAAGTTGTCATTGATTCATGGAATTCAAGAGTGGAGGGTAAGCAGTACAAGTGTCTAATGCACAATTATAGTCCATTTGAATATGAATGGATTAACCAAGCTTACCTTGGCCACGTGAAGCATCTCACACATGCTTGGGATATTCGGAACAAACAGTTAGAACAGAATAAGGAGTGTACCAAGCTCAAGGCCGAAAAGGCTTGGGGCAAGTGAGTACTCATTGAAGACCATGACATCATCTCAAGTGATGATGATAGAGATGAGACTAGGAGGGAAAGGTTGGAGCATGTTGCATGATCCAAATATTGTTTGATAATCAAATTCAAGGTAGAAACTAAAGATGAGTTATAGGGACATCACGTCTTTTGAAGGGGAGGAGAAAGCCACTCTCCTAAACCCATCTCATCCGGGAGAGAGACTGCCTAGAAGATGGACGCCGCTAAGGTGGCTCACCTCTTCAAAAAGTGTACAGTGAGCTTGAGCATGGCGAGCTCAAGGTATAGACACCAAGCTACTTGAGGATTCTCTTGTAAGATGTGCCTTAGAGTGGGAGCATATGGAAGATCAACCATGTCTTAAATGGATAAACAAAAGAAGGTTGTTGCTTATTCAGACCGCATTCTACCAGTTGACCAAAATGTTTGTTACCTACTTGTGGCATTCAAGATCAAAAGGGTGATGTATTAAGGAAAGCTCATGTATTGAACTAATAAGGGAACTAGTCAAAATAAATGTTATAGATTAAGTACGCAAAAGCATACACTATGTGATGACGGTATGAGACTTAACACCCTAGAGTTGGTCACTCTAAGTAGGGGGACCTGAGCATGACTCTTTTTGCTAGACTAGAAGGACATGTGGCATAAGATTTGGTGTGGATACCAAGTATTCCAAGTAGGGGAGGATGTAACGCCCATATGCCATGGAGTTCACCTTGAGGATTGGATGCATGGTGAATGCACCATGCCTTAAAAGGAGGGGGGACTAGTCCCCGTTGGGGATCAAATGTTAGCAGACAAACCAACACTTGTGGCAAGGAGGCCTATGCCATTTGTAGTGCAAAGGATGGTGCTACGTAGTGAACAGGATGGCGTGGTGTAGATGTACCTAAGACTTGAAATAATAAGACTCAAGGACGCGAGGGTGAAACATAGTAAGCCTACAACTGCAAGGGTGGTTGCAATGTTGTAATAAACAATCTCCATCCTCTGATTTTATTTTTTTCAAAAAATATTGAAAATTGAATAAGATAAAGGACTTCAAAGTTTATTTTAAGATAGATAATTTTTAATTGCTCGCAAGCAAAAACTCCACATAACTTTTGACTCATTGATCAAAATGAAATCATACAAAGTTTTCTACATATATATAACTCTAGAGAACCAATTTTAAATTTTTGATTTAAAAAAAAGTGATTTTTTTTTATCTGCCCAAACTGCCCATTTACAAAGAAAGGTAACATATTAGGCCATAACATTTGATTCACATTTCCAAATAGCATGAAATTTAGTCATATGAAAGATACTCCTTGTCTCCACCTTCTATTAAAATTTCAACATAAATTACACAAGTCCTCATTCACACCATGCTACCCAAAATTTCTATGTTGCCAAAAAATGCATGCTAGTCCTTTAGGGGTTAATGCATTTAAGATTCTAAGAACCGTAACAAAGTTGAATGAAACAACAAAAAAAAAAAAAATCCACATAGCATATACCATTATAGTACCCAATTACCAACCTCAGTTTCAAAATGCTCTCAGAACATCACCACCAGACCTTGCCAATGGCCTCACCAACACTACTCCTATTTTTTTGTACTAGTCCAACACCATACAATTCCATGCAACCAAATGATTCTACACCACCAACACTTCACGCTACTAGTTCTATTGTTTTTCTCATCACTCCCACATTTACTTGACAATGGAGGTTCTTTGTATAGGGCAATTTTACACTCACACCAACTTGGTGTAACTCTATTGTTCCTCTCATCACTACCACATTTACTTGACAATGGAGGTTTCTTTGCATAAGATAATTTTACACTCACACTAACTTGGTGTAACTCTGACCTCAGTGGAAGACATGGACAACTTGGTGTAACTCTGACCTCAGTGGAAGACATGGACAACTTGGTGTCACCCTGACCTCAGTGGAAGACATGGAGGAGGCTAGTGAGGGGGCGTGTGAAGAAAAGAAGGGGTTGTTGGTGCAGAGCATTAAATCTTCAGTGCACCATCCCATCTGACGCAGCAGTATATGCCTCGCCACAGTTGCTACCGTGGTGATGCAATCTCTAATTTGACTGCTGACTGCTGAGAAGACAATTTTACAAGCCAAGTAGTTTGAAGTGTGCACGATATTCCACAACGTCATCACAGACTGCATATAATTTCATTGCGAATTTTTTTTTTTACGAAACAGTAAACTATTCACGTTTTCTTCAAAAATCCCATGCACAGGTCAAAGTGCAAATTAGTATTACGTATATTTTATTTGAACTTTCACTTCTTGAACAAGGCACGGGAGCACTTTTGCTTTTTCAAGTGTCGCGTGCAAGTGTCCAGCACGGGTTCAAACTAGAACTAGATAATGCTCTGCATTGGTAGACTAGGTAAGGATCAAAGAGATACGAAATGTCTTGGAATGTTCATGGGCGTAAAGTTCATGCACTCCAAAGCAAACAATCTCGGATATTAAACCATTACTGACTGGAAGGAACAAGCAAAAGGTACACATGATCCAAGACCAGAGATATTCCATTTAGGTCAGTGAACTAACCATATTATCAAACCTAATCACTAGGCATCAACACAATCACAAAAGTACAGCTGCAACTCCAACTGCATAAGGATAGTAGGATAAGAGAAAAGTTTTCGCACTTGAAATTGAACAACGTTTAGCACAAACATGCAAAATCAAGAGAACATCCAATTAGGTAATGTCAAACCCCCCGAAACCAGGCACTGGAATGCAAAAGGGAACAGCAAGAGAAGGAAAACCACGTCCAAAAGTAAGCAGCAGGTCCAAACGTCCGAATCCACACACCCCACAGCCCACAAAAGGCCACATAGGTGAACAACTGCAATCCACTAAAGAAAATCAAAACCCAATCAATTATAACTCCACCCATATGCAGTCATAGCTTTTGGGGAAAAAATTTGTCTACTCGAAAGATTGCCTTCCTGAGTTTGTATTACATTTCAAAGGGCTTTCAATTAGATAAGCAAGCTTCAGATTGACTTGACAAACGTAGCGCTCCGGCCCACCCTCAAACCCCCTGACACGAGAGAGACCCTTCAGCTCCTCGGCCTGCAGCCACCTGCAGACTCTCCTTCAACGCGGCGCAAGAGCTCTCGGACCAATCAACCGGACCAGCCCTAAAACTATCCTTCCAACAGAAATCGGAACAATGCGGCAAAGACGCTCGCCATCCACACAACAAAAACCCTACAGAACTCATGAAAGCTTCTGGATAATACATCACACCTGCAAATCTCCTGCAGGTCTCAGTGCAGACGATAAACCCTCGCCATATCCATGAGAAGACCGCAACCCGAAGAAGAAAAGCCATTAAAAAACAAAGACTCAAGCGGAGTGCTACAACCTCCTGCCTGACACAAATAACACCACCGGCACGTGCTCACCGCTGTTGAGTCCAGGGCTGCCCTCCCACCATCCTTCTTCAAAGAGGACATCTCATCTCTCGTCTCAGAAAAATACCAGCCCATCAAACCCTCCACTAACGCCATCTACGCAGCGGCAGCGGGGGTGCAGTCCCTCGCCAAATGTCCAGCCTCTCCACAGTTGTAGCAGTTCCGGTTGCCGCCGCCACCGCCACCCTGCCTCACGTTGCCGGTCGACTCGTTCTGGCAGTCACGGGCAATGTGACCGCTCTCGCCGCAGTTGTAGCACGAGCGGTCGCCGCCGCCGCCGCCACCTTCCCGGCGCTCACCGCCAAACCCTCCACGACCTCCGCGACCCCGACCCCGACCGCCACCTCCTCCGAACCCTCGACCGGCTCCGCCGTCGCCACCGCTACGGCCTCCGCCGCTGTACCCGTCGCGACGGTAGCTCGCACCCTGCACGAAAGCGCCTTCGGGGCCTGTCACGGCCAACGCCTTGGTGCGCCCGTCGTCGCTCGACTCCACCAGAAACTCCACCACCTCGCCCTCGCGCAGAGAGCGAAAGCCCTCGGCGTGGATGGACGTCTGGTGCACGAACAAATCCTCGCCGCCCTCGTCCGGCGTGATGAAGCCGAAACCCTTGCTGCTGTTGAACCACTTGACCTTGCCCAGCTTCTTCTCACCCTCGGAGATGCTCAGGTTCGCCATCGAGAGCGTCGCTCCTTCGTCCGCCATGGCTGCTGGTGCGCTAGACCCCCTCCAACCAACGCCTCTCTGCGGAACTGAACGACGACCACTCCCTCACCACGAAAGCTGCAGCGACCACAACAAGGCAAACCACAAAGCGCAATCCAGTACTCCGGAAGGCAAAGGAGATGAAGAGACCTGGGGTGACCCCCGCCCCGGACTTGAAGTCGACCAGGAAGCCGAGCGGTTGCGGGGCCCCCTTCCTAAACCCTAGTGCGCCAGCCCGGGGGGGCCATGCCCGCTGGCGGCGCATCGCCGGGGCTTTAGTTGACGCTGGGTGCCAGTCCTGTGAGCGTGTCGGCCGTCAGATGCGTCTGACGGCGCATCGAGGCCGTTCATGTCGGTTGCTGTTGTAGGCGCTTATGGCGTGGCTTTCAGCTGACACTCCTATCTGGATGTTGGTTCTCTAGCCGCTCTGACTTTTGATTTTCTGACATATTGTTGGATTTTTGCACCGAGTTTTTTTCAACTGCCCCACTCTGTAATTGCACATTGCGATATTAGAAGAAGGATGCTTGGGCCAGCGCCCAAGCATGAGTTGTGAGTTGTCTCTTTGTTCCTGGTGAACAAACGCTTCATTTAAACCAACCATATACAATATAAGGTAGGGGTCTGTAAAAGCGACCTATCTCTAAAAGCAACCTCTAACATAGGGGTACATTTTACTTTCTTCAATGTACCAACATTGTACATTTCAGGAGGAGGTTGCTTTTAGAAACCATTGAGTTTCATCCACACTTTTGCGAATGAAGCACTTTCAAAAGCTTGTGATCAAGCACTCATGTGAATTACTTGGATTCCCCTACTTTTCTGGGCTCATCCAAGCTTCCAAAGGGACACAAGTCAACGCTATCACTTTCAAAAGCATTTTTGTTAGATTCAAATTCGCAAGGCTTTAGAATGAAACTCATAATAGAGATTCAAACCTGTTCACTTTGGACTAATTAATAAATGGACCGGTCAAGTTGTCATAATCAAACTTGGAAGTCTTCAAAATCAAATTAGGAATAGAGATTTGAAATTGGGAAGTTGAAATTATCTATGCCTATGTGGTGGCACTCATGCCAACGTGGATATTGTTTTTTAGTTCTTTTCCAAACTTATTTCTACTAGTAGTAAGAAAACTCACATCCCCTTAAGGATTCAATTTTTTCCTAATGGATACACTCTATACTATTTAAATACTTGGAAACATTTGTAATACTATAGATTGATGATAGATTTGACTTTAGATATGTTTAAAAATGTTGTTTATACATGTACTCATATGCAATTTATAAGTGCACATTTCTAATATATCATAAAAGTTTGCTTTAACTTTTTTAAATTCTAACATCTTTGAGGTGGATGATGAATATTTTTAAGAGTTTATGTATGTAGACAATGAAGAGTATTTCCAAGTGAATTATCTCTAGGGGCTAATTATTGAGAGATAGTCTGACTACCAGGAAGTCTACAAAGTTTTTTTTAAACTTTTAACAAACATAATATTTCTTCATAATTTCTACATGTGCCTAAACTCATTGGTTACAATAAAAACTAGATGGCATGATGCAATCAAGCATGATCTACCCCCCTTAATTACAATAAATACCAAGTAGAGTGAGGAAATAAAGCAAGTAACTTATCTTCAGCAATAAATATGATATGGATCAAAAGGGAACAATGGGCATATGTCTATCACCTCCTTGCTCTTGTTGAACACAAAACCTTGCGACAATTTAATCAATAAAAGCGGAAAAAACAATTCAACACTGATTCAATTCAAAAAAATAAAAACATCACATTTGGGAACACAATTTGTATTCAACTTGGCTTGCAAAGTAGACTATGTGTGCATTACAAAACTTCGTAAAGTCACTCAAATGGTGGTAATATAGAAAAAGAAGGCCAATTCTTTACTCAATTAGGGCAATATGACGTTTAAGAATCTATGTGGAATATGAGAGGCCTTAATTGCTTGTAGTCAAGTCAAAAAGAATGATTGGGTTGTCACTAGAATATCATACTTCATTCGTACATAGTGATTTCATTTTTTCAAAATATGACCACTTAAAAAAATGTAGATAATTAAGTTGACTTTTGATACCAAATATTGGACAAGTTGTGATTTGGAGTTTCATATGAAGAGTTACAGACTAGACTCGAAGAGTTTTTTGAAAAGCATAATTAAACTCAGTAAAGGCAATAGAATTATCCATTACAAGAGCTCAAAGTGTAGATCAGGGCTTTTGAGGGGGACTCATGTCCCCCCTTTTGGCTTCAATGCAGAGGCCAATTTTGGGAGGGACAATGCCAGAGAAGTTAGATTTCTGACAATTTGGCAAAATTTCGCCAAAAACAACAACCCTGGTGTAGATTGAAATTGTAAAGTGGTTCCATATTCATGGCTCATTCATTATTCCATGCCTCATCTCTTGTTTCTCCCAATTTATATGTCATTTTGGCTACATTAGTTGTCTAATTTATCATAATAGTGCTTTTGACACTAATTTACAAATTTTGAGTTACAATATTTTAATTAGTGTAGTTTAAAACCACCATATTTTATCTAGCACCAATACTTGGGTGCTAAATTAGTGACCAATTGTACCAAATTTGAATCACACTATTTTTAGTCAATAGCAATTATAAAAACATATTAGTGCAAAATCCAATTTTGGCTCTATAAACAATGTTGTTGTTTGTAAAATTGTTCTCACTAGTCTTCATAGCATTGGCCCAAATCTGGAAGGAGAAAGTTTGACAAGCTCAAACTTATTGAAATGATCCAAATTTTGACTCTCCCCAAACTATGCAACAAAATACAACAGTTTCATCAATGATATATATATCAGAGAGGGATTACATAGATTGAAATGTGAAACTTTGGCCAACAATATCATTGTTGTTGGGAGAAAAATAAACAAATAAATTGTGTGTTTGTGTGTTTGTAATGTCTCTTCTTCCATGAGCACCGACAAAAAAAAAAAATATTGGTTTTAAGGTAGTAGACATCAAATTCTCCTTTACAACCGCAAGCCCATGCTAATCTTTGTTACATTAATACAAAAATAATTTATACTATCATTATGATTCAAAGTTTATATTCATAATGACTTTTTTTTGTTTTGCTTTTGCTTTTGCAAAGCCAAAATAAAATTTAAGAGAATTGATGGCAACACAAGTGTGGATGGTTGTGTGCAGCAATGCGAAGCCCTAGCCGTTTATTTCTGATTCAGATTCTGCAAGGATTTTAAACCCTAAAACGTGGAAGATACCGGTATCCGGCACCCGTCCAGACCCTCCATGTACCCGGAAGACGCTCGCTGATACCCGGATGTCACCCACGTATGACAGTCACATCCCTCGCTCACCCCCCTTCAACGCATCTGCTTGCTCATCTCGATCACTTCCTCCACTCCCTTTTTTTCCCCCACTCTGACGAATCCACCATCGCCACAGGACGCCCATCACTCATGGCGACCACGGCCAACCCCACCGCCGCGACCGCCACACCCGTCGTCCAGCTGCCCTTGGGCCAGGTATTTCACGCCTCCGACCTTCTTCAATTTTTTAAATTTTTTATTGCAGCGATTTTCGTGCGGAATTGCGGATCTACGCATTTGAACACACTTCGGGTGATTGAAGAATGACCTCCATCTCATCCTGTACTTAAAAAAGCAATCAATCGCGGGAGCTTGTTGATTGTCTGAGGTTTCAGTGGAACATGAGTCGTTTTTGCTCCATGATAGGGTTTCATGTGGTGTTGGAAATCACAATCTTGGAGGAATTTGAGAATTGGAGGTTTTAGTTCTTTCGGTTTGTGTCTTAGATTGTTGTTAATTTGGTTCTGGACCTGTTGGCAGGTCTGGTAGGGTTTTAGGGATAGCTTTTTTGATTTTTGATTTTGAGGGTACAGAATTGTTTGAAATTAGGTAGAGGAGCCTGATAGTGTTGGGTTAGGGACCTGTGGGAGTCACTTACAATTGCCTTTTTTCTTTGTACAAGCGCTTATTAGAGACATTTGAGGAACTTGTTATTTTCACCTAGGTTATGCAGACGATTTGCTTGTGACTTTGTATGGGGTGGCCTACTGGATTGTACCAGGGTCTGTCGATGCTCATTTACAAGAATTGTAAATAAGTCATTTATCACAAATTAGAAATGTTCTTTTCAAATTTAGCTTATTTGCTATCTGTCTACAATTAATTTCTTGAAAAAATATCAAGCTTACGGATACTTTGAAATACTTAAGGGATCCCGAACTGGCTCTTCTACTTTATTCCGTAGTTGGATTGTATTGTGATTTATATTAAACTACATTAATTTTTTTGGTTAGTCTATTCCTACGAGAGATCGGATGTGTTGTCGTAGTCCGAATTGGTTCGTCTCAGGATGCAGCCATGTTGTAGTCTCTTAATTGGATATGATTAGCGTAGTGGTACAAATTTTATTTTATTTGGTTAATTTTGTCTTACAGGAGGGCGATCCTAATTCCTTCGTCTCAGAATGCTGTTATTCCTTCATCGCGTATTATTAGCGTTTGATTTTGTCAGCTGGGTTTCTCTAATTGCCAGCTCTGCTTATAGAAGCGTTGAGCCTCACTTGCTCAATTCCAGTGAGCATCTGACTTCCGATTCCTAGAAATCGGAGTAAATAGACAGCAGTTTATATTACTGTGTGACAGCCTGGGTTGGGAATGGATCTTTGAATTTCTTGCAGGCTGATCTGGCGGACTGCATCGAGTGGCAATCTGTGGAATGTCTGAATGAAAATGGAAACCACACCTTTGTCAATGCACTCAAGCAGGTTACCGTACACTGGACCTGCTGGCAACTGCATTTTTTCGTTCTATAGTCTGTTATTGCCCTTTCGTTCTATAGTCTCAAATCGACTTTTTCGCTCCTGTTCTTAGATTTTACTATAATTTGTTAGGTCTGAATTTTTTTAACCTAAACAATGTTTGTGAGCTATGAGAGTAGTATATGGTTCAGATTTGAGTAAACTGTGTGACTATCAAGGGCTAATCTAATGAGTGGTCTGCCCGTAGTCAGCCTTTCATGAGTGTAAGACCAGAAATGCTGAAAGGAGTTTGTGTGCAGGGTTATAGGGAGGACAATGGTTTACATTTGGAAAGTGACGCTGATGAGCAGCTACTCCTCTATGTGCCCTTCAACCAAGTGGTCAAGCTCCATTCCTTAATTATCAGAGGTCCTCCAGAAGATGGTAAATATGCAACCCTTGAAGAATATTTGTTTGGCGACAGCAATCATATTAATTGATCCGAAAAGTGCTCTATTTTCTCAACCGAAGGATATTAGGCTAACATGACTCTTATGGTACCCTCCTTTATCGAACTGCTGCCCTTTGAAAAGAAGTTGTTCATATATCATTGGTCATGAACAAATTATTTATATGCTTTGAAAGGAAGTAGTGCTAGATTTACTGCTATTTCACCATTAAGGAGGTCCTTTAGATTTTGATTGGAAGTTGGAAAGTTGATCGTTATGTGGTATTGCAGGTCCAAGAACGTTGAAACTTTTCGCCAATAGACCAAATATGGGTTTTAGGTGAGATACGCGCTCAATACTAGGGTGCCTCCTAGTAAACTTGTCATTTGAAACCTTGTGATTGTCAGCTGCCTAGTCATGCTGCATGTTTATGCTTTTTCTTTTATCTTGTGAAGGACGTTGGGCATGGACATGTCGTAACTTATGTGACACATGTGGAGTTCTGCGATGCAGTTTACTGCGTTATACGAGTATATACTTATTGCAGTGTCTTAGGAAATTAACATTTATGGTGACTTACTAGACATGTTCTGCTGACAGTAATGTTTCCGACTTTCCAGCGAATGACACAGTGGTTGCGTCGTTGGAGAACCTTGAGGTACCCAATATCTTGATTCTATTGCTTCAATTCATGTTTCTTGAAATTGCATGAATATTTGATTCATCATTTGTCTTATTATTGGACTAATTGAAGCTCTGACATATGAATGATTCCTGATTTTTTACATTTTCCAGGGGAAGCCTATACCACTCAAATATGTGAAGTTTCAGAACGTGAGGAGGTGAGTGCACTACCGATCTGGTATCATCCCAGTTCATGCAACAACGATCAGGAAATTTGGTTTGAATATTACGATATCTTCATGATATAGGCTTGTGAGATTTGGTGTGTGGAAGCGCTGCACGTGTATACCTGACTATATTTCTTGCAGTTTGACACTGTTTGTCGAAGACAACCAAGGAGGTGGCGAAGTAACTCAACTTCAGAAACTTGCTATTATTGGTAGCACGTAAGTTCACACTTGACATTCTGTAATAAGAAGCGTGTAGGAAACAATTTTTAAAACCCGGTCCTTCATATTTTGCTACTTTTCTTGAGCTCCGCAATGTTCATCATCGTAGCAGGTTATCTTGAACTTTCTTGAACTTTCTTGAACCATTTTGTAAAGTGCTGTATTATTTATTTTTGACAGTTTAGGATTATGTTTAATTAATTGGAATGAATTGAGGTCGTTTCTTGCTTTATTGACATCTGAATTTCATTTGCAGGGTGGAAACCACAAATATGAAGGACTTGAAGAAGATTAGCGAAAACGAAGGCTAAATTACTCTTCATGTTTCTTTGTTTCTTTGGTTGCCCATCATTATGGACGGCGTTGAACAATGTTTACCGGTTTTCTTTAGTGGTTTCCAAATCCATTCATACGGCAGAGGAAATCTCTTGGATCAGCAATCTTGTCATTTTTGAAGTTTAGACTTTGTTCGTATATTACAAGATCATTAAATCTTTTCTTGCAATCTTTAAGAGTGAGAATTTATGGCCGGGCGTTGCAATTGATGTCATATTTTCACCTCATATCGTCCGCGAAATAGAGATATCCTGGCACCGGGTAGTCTTACCCAAGCTTCACCTTGTTTTCCCACTTTTGCCTCGTGGAGAGGAATGTATTTGCTAATTTCACCCAGGAAGGGCGCCAACCTATGACCAAGGTAGTCACTCAAAAATAATCTGATTTTGGGTCCAGTAGTGATCTATTTCTGTAGTGATCTATTTTTTCATTTCTGTAGTGATATGGAAAGTCATATATCGGCCAATTTTAGCCTCCACATCTTTATAGAGTTAATGCAATACATCATGCCATGGGCTAGTTGCACCATTTAATCTTAAATCTCTAGTCAAATAAAGTTGTTGGAGGTTACATTGAAGAAATATAAAGGTTGAAAAATGAATACAAGGGTCATTTTTTTTTTCATTTTTTTTTTCCTTGAGTGTCCTAGAGCCTCAAATATGGCTTTCCATAATTGAAAGGTTGTCATGTTTGACTATTATAATCTTTTCAATGGTATGGTCAACATTTGTCCATTTTCTTGCAGCTTTGAGCTTGTCTCTATTATCAATATTTGGTCATTTTAAGTGGATCTCATTTTTGGTGACGATTTGATGAGAATTTTTTTATAAGGTTCTAGATTTTGGTAAACATGTGTTGGGCACTCATGGTTTAATAATAAGTACATTTGGAATTCAATAGAGGAAATTTATACCTTTTTAGATTGATTGCACCTATGCAAGTTGAATTCTAGAACCCTCAAGATTCTTTCTCATTTATAGGTCCAAAATTGCTTCAAAATACTAGTTTGCAAAGCAAGGATAAAATCTTCATCTTTATTTATTTTTTAACAAATTCAATTATAGGATCCTTTAGTTAACTTGTTTAACCCTGGAACGCCGAGGATGCCAATTTTTGGCGTTTGGATGATTGTGCAGTCATCTGTACATTGCTTAGAATTTTTTTTCATCCATTTCATTTTTGTTCACCCTCCATGGTGGATTACAAAGAGTGTATAGTTGAATTTGTAGTCATGCAAGTGTCTATCTTCACATAAATGAGAAGTTATTAAAAAAAACGGATCACAAAATATGCTATTTTAGTGTATTTTGGGAAGTTGTTGTTCCTTGCTCTAAGTCTGAAATTTCTCCACAAAAATGATATTTTTTGAGTTTGAGCCCAACTAACAAAATGAAGGTCATCTAATCTAGTTTCTTCTCCGATTTGAATTTTGAAAAAATTCTTAATATTGCACATTTTATTGCAATTTGAACTTTGGGTGTATTTTCAATGTCTATTATTTTCTAATTATGGAATGAGACGGAAATTGAGTTTACACCATGATGTTTGTCACTGTAATATACACACATGGTGAAATTTTCAGTTTTTTTGAAATAATTTTCTATTTGATGTGATTTTTCTTCTCTCTTTCTTCAAAAATTCTCAAAAAAATCAATTTTCCACAAAAAAATCTAAATTTTTTGTGAAGTAAAGAAAACACGTAATTTCGTCTCTGAAAAATAAATTAAATTTTTTTCATAGATGTCTAGTTGCAAAATGGCAGCAAATTGAGTGATAGGCACTGAAGCCTAAAATCATTGGTTATAGGTCCGTCATTTAGGGGTTAAGTACACTCTTCCAAAATTTCAGAATAAAAAACTTTACCAATTGAAAGATCATGATACTTGAGTTTCAAAAAGAAGTATTTTCAATTCTTCCCAAATGATTAGATTTCCTCTTTCAAACTTTTTACCCAAAAATGTGTAGATCCTACAACTTGTTACTCTCCATAATACATTGAAGATATAAGTTGGAAATACATATAAAAAATTTCAACAATTTTCTTTTCATATTCAAGCTTGAATATGGATTGCGTGAGCTTTCATCAAATCTCTTGATGATGGATCTGGTTGAAACCAAGCTCGGTTGGCAGTTTGCCAGGAGCAGAGCTTACTTCAAAGGGAGCCTCATGTAGTCCATCGCTGATTGGGCTTGATTAGGAAGAATTTTAGCTTTAGTATTTGAATTTAGATTTGAAATTAGAATTCGATCCATCTCAAGAATTGAGAATTTTCGGTAACACTATCACCAAGAGATTGACATTGCTATGGAGCTTTGCAAGAAGATGCTTCGTGGTGCTAGTTAACTTCCCCTACGTAGGCCTTCTTGTGCACTTGGGTATGAGCTTACTATTTGTTATCTCCTGGATATAGTTTATGTTCATTTGCAATGTGCCGAGTTAGGTGGGCAATAGCAACCACTTCCCTTTCTATCTGCTGTCGACAAAAACAACGAAACTTCAAAAACAACGGACGAACTCCTCAAGCCGCAACGCACCTTCGTCACGAAACACGACACAAGATCCAAAAGCAACCACTCGTACAGGGACGCATGGACAACAATAAACAGGGAATAAACAGAGAAAACTCAAATATGTGCAAACAGACCTCAGGGCCTGGAATATTGGAAACATACCTTTACATATAAAGCTCGACTGCGACTGAGGAGCAGAAGGAGAGAAGTCAAGTCACCATACAAATCACTCTTGCAAGTGACTTCAAAGCTAATAACTTAACAGCGGCACTGCGCTTGCTGCTAAGCGGAATGTACAGATACACAGGCCCAGTTCCCGGGGCGTTCATTTATATCCTTCCCATTCGTTGGTCGCTTCCTACATAAACGACACTTCCACTAAAAGTGCCAACAACTTCGTACCCTCCTATCAAATGACTGGCAACACAACCTCGTACGCAACCGGCGAAGTAACTCCCCCAACGGACACCGGAAACCGAATTATCCTACAAGTTCTAAGCTGAGTAGGAGTTGGAACGAAAAAAAAGACTACCACTGTCTAAAGAAACGACACTATCTACGCCACGTATTTAAAGATGTTGGGGTTCTCCTTGTCTCGCTCGAGATATTCACGAGCAATCAGGTCCTCAACTCGCTTCTTGATCACCTTGAAATCCGGCTGGACAAAACCAACGGAGACAACCCAATCACGTCAGGACAAGGTTGGCACATCCAAAACAATCCAACACGGCCCAAATAACTCCAAGCAGGAACCCGAAAGAACGTCACCAACACAGAAATGAAATCCATAAACACCATCGGGAATCGAAGCCACACCTTGAACATCCGCCCAAGCTGCTCAACACATTCAGAGACAAGTTGCTGATGAGGCAACTGTTTCCGACTTTTCATGATCCTTACAATCGAGGCATCAATGGCGTAACGACGGTCCTTGTCCACATCCTCGATCACCTTCTTCTTCTCGTCCATGGGCGGCAATGGGATCTGACGGGACAACCAAACACGCTCAGCATACACGCAAAATGGAAATGGACAAAAGCCCTCCCAAGTGCTACACCTCTCTGCTGCAATCTACTTCAGCTTCCCTGCGTCACACGCAAACGAGCAGACCGACCACGAAGAACTGGCACATGACGCCCATCGGCCTACACAACGAAGAGCAACAGGAAAAGCTCACATACCTTGATACGTCTCATCTTGTCGGTGAACTTGATATTAAATTCAAAGCTGTCACTTTGACCCACAGTCCGGGTGTTCGGGTCCTTGTTCAGAATCTTGTATTTCGCACACGACAACGAGTGCAACAATCGAACGATATCCTCATCCGTAAGGTTCAGCTGATTCTTGATATCGTTGTAGCTCAGCCTGTCCTCCGCATTAAATAACAAAAGCACTGCAGCCTGCAAGACACCACAAGAGGCAATTGCAGGCGAATAAGCTCACGCAGCTGCAAGAACAAAAGGAAAGAAACTTCCAAAAACACAAAACGCAAATGTGTCCCGCAAGAAAAACCACAATTAGGGGGACAGAAACACACTTTAGAAAAATAACACTCCACCAGCCAGAAAGACGGCACAGACGCACAAGAATCCGAGAACCTCGAGGACCCAGGAGAAAAGAAATGCCACCCTCAGCCAATCATACCTGATACGTCGTCACGATGAGCTCAATCGGCTTGGTGTCAAACTTTCCAGTTATGTTACAAGTTCCCAAAGAATAGATCCAAGTCAGCTTCCGATGCTTGGTTTTCGTCTGATAAAACTCCTTGAACACTTCAACGCACTTCACCTGCATGGGAAATACGACATCAAGTCAGCACGGAGGGACACCCGCTCATAGATGTGGACGTCCAAAGAAACCAAGTGCACACAAAAGTAACACCTCGAGCTTCATAGAGGCGGTAACGAAAAACATCCGAGCACTATTTACAGCGTTCCAGCGGACCCGAGCATGGCAGGCCTCCACCACATTCAAAAGAGCACGCAGGACACGCAGAAAACTAACCATCTCTGCTGGTAAAGCCAGGTCCGAAGACTTATAACTGGGCCAAAACCCAGTTGTAAGAACGGTCACTGTCAGGTCAATGCCGGGATTGGACGACGTATTCTCCGCCAAATACTCCTCGAAGTTCGTTTGATTCTCGCGTGCAAGGGTCAAATCGGTCACCTGCAAAGGTAGGCATGGCCGACGTCAAAACCGGGACACGGGTTTCTCAGCACTTCAATCTCAACGAAAACAAAGCAAAATAACGCAGGCGGAGGAAACCAGATGAAACAAGGAACCCGGGAGTTACCATGCCCTCCATCTTGGAGGTGAACTGCCCTCCGCACTGCTGTTTCAACTTCGTCAAGATGCTGCGCTCATGGTCATCGTTGGCGCTCTTGTCAAACAGAAGCCTGCGGGCCAATTTCTTCCTACAACCACGGACAGAACACGACGATAAACATTTTCATGATCAGAGACTGATGGAAAAAACAACCAGAGATTAACAGTTCGTGTACGGCATCGTGTGTCGCGCCAATCCAACGTCGACGGCTAATAACAATAATTAGGTCTTACCGATCTTGCTAATAGAAGAATCAAGAAACATACTGGTCGGTGAAAAATCACGCACCCATCACAGAAAGGAAAATTACACGATAAAACTCACCTGTAAAACTCCGCGAACAGATCCTTATCGCTAATGTACGCAAGAAGCTTCACCACCTGCACTCTCCCCAAAATATTCATCACACGAAGAAAGTGGAACAGAAAAAACTACGACAAACCAAGCTTGGTCGACGGGGGAATAAAACTAACAGCTCCAAATAGGACTCAAGTTGGATGCACGAGACACATCAAGCCCAAGGAGTAATTCAAGCAGACTCCTCACTCAACCGAAAGGGACTAGCCGCCATACATTCAATACGCACAGGTATTCAGCGGCATATACTGAAGACCTCGCTAGAAACTCTCAACGACCAGACTCAGAGAGCACAGGTACCTTCTCCAGAGTATCTTCGATGGCTTCGTCGCTCAGCTTCTCACTTCCACCCTTCTTCAATAAATTATCACAAAAAGTGGCCAGGAGCTCGGCACTCGTGCTGCCGGCCACACCCTTATTGCAGAACACTTCAAAAGCTTCTTTCAAAGCCTTGTGGAAAAGGGAGTGATTCACGAAGCACTCGCTCACGTACTGCAAATACATGTCGTGTAACTCGATCACCTTACGCACAAACGCCTGCTCTTGAACACCCACAGTATCTTTCTTCTCAGCTTTCTTGTTACTGGCGGCATCTTCGGCTTGCTTCACCAGGGCAGTGCCCTCGTCGGTAACGTGCTGCCTAAAAATGCTAGCCACGGGTTCCAACCCCTTCGGAACTCTAGAGAAAAGACGATACATTCTCGAAAGATCGTCGACCTTGTCATCTCTCAAAAGAGTATGGCAACCCGAATGTTCCTTCTCCAGTAACTGGGACTCGTACTGCGTCAGCAACTCCTGCTGAACTTTCTCAAGCAATTTCTGCTCACTGCTGGCATGCAAGTAGTGACCAACCCTTTCCTTCTCCCTCTTCAAACATTCCTCAGCCTTCAGCATGTAGTCGGGACAGGAATCCTCTTCGATCCACGAAGCGGCCTTCCGGGAATAATAAGCAGCGGTGTCTTGGAGCATAGAGGTCTCAAAGTCGGCCTCGTAGGCATCCATATTGCCCATTCCAATCTCAACGAAGATGCCCAGGACGTTCTTCAGAAGGGCACGATCGATTTGCTCGCCTTCGCGCTCACGATCCACCTGGACAAAATCAAAAAAGCTCTCAGCATGCGGTCGCGCATCCGGTCGGAACCACGACAGACGCAGATAACGTCGGAAATTCACCAACTCACCAGTGCAATTACTGCATCCTTCACGTTGATCTTCATCTCCGCATACACCTGCGCGGCAAAAAGGCGCTCATGAGACCACAAACGAGACGTCACCCAAGACACCACGGCCGGAGAGAACCCTCATCAACCCGAAGATACAAGAAGCCAAGGGGTGAACTACAGATCGGGGATCAAAGTCCCAATACTTTCGTTGATAATTAAAAGGTGCATCCGCACAAGGATCGTCTCACGCAGAGCGAGTAGCGGAACCGTCATTTAACAGGCACTGCCAAGATCATTGAACCCTTAGCAACTCCACTACAAAATGCAGAGGTTATTCAAAAGGATGGAAATCATTGTTCCAGCATTTTGCTGTCATGCAGAGAAGGTCATTGACGTGGAGGCGAATAGCCGGCCTCCAGGTCATCGCAGCAGGCAGGAATCCCCCTCTAGGTTCAGAAAATGCTGCATCCACCCAAATGATGAAGACTGCATCACAAACTACATACCAGGTCGCGGAAGGTCATGAGTCCCACGTCGCTCAGAGCTGGAAGCGATCTCCTCGCAATGAAGTATCGATCGAGATAATTGAAAAACCGGGACAGCCATCGGACCATAATTTTGTGGTTGTCCCATCGCTTCACGAGCTCTTTCAGCATGAACTCCTCATGCTTTTCTCTGAGAGCAGGTAACACCTACAGGGCCAAATAATGCAGATCAGAACACCCGGAGAGCTTACAATTAGACCAGCTTAGCCCTTCACGTTAAAAAAATACAAGGACGAAGGGTACGTGAATCCATGGCATTGACATGAAAGGGTTCACGCAAATGGTTTGCAAACGACAGAATCGCAATTGCGTTCATTCCGAACACCCCACAATATCAAGGGCCGAGTCCAGAGGAAAGAGAGGATGCGAACCTTGGATTTAATATATTCCTCGAAAGACTCCCTGTACCGATCATAAAGCTGCTGAGAGTAATCCTGCGGAGGCTTCTGCGTACACATGTTGTAGATGGTCCTGTTCAAAAAGCATTAAGGAATTCACCCAAGAACAGATACACATGAACAACTCCGCCTCCATACGCTCTGACCACACACGTTCTAAATCCTCACTAAATTCTCCTTCAAGTCTCACAACACAAAACTGGATTCTGCATAATAGAAGAAGTAATTGCTATCTCCTGCCTCTTGCGTGTCGATAAAGTAAACGCAATTTTCATTTTACGCAACATGGCATCGAAATGGCCTTTTGTAAACAATCATAACATCGCATGCAGCTGATTACAAATTTCGTAAAACCTAAATTCAAAAATCATCTCAATTGATCGAACTTCTGGATACGTGTAAAGGAGCATGTATTCCTCGGAGCTGAACTGCTCCTGTACGCCTTCCAGTATATTCTTCAGCTTGGTGATGCCTTTCAGCATGAAGGCCCATCCTTTCTCCAACTCGATAACCTTCCGCTCGTTACTCATCTTTACGGTCGCCTCTTTCGGTAATCACCACCCCTCCGCCTCCGCCTCCACCTTCACCTTCACCTCGACGTCACTCCACAATTAATCTCAACCACCGACAAAAATTCACCCTTCAAACCACAACAAACCCTACCCTAAAAAAATTCACCGAAAAACCACGTCACACTCTCGGATGAACCCGGAATCACTCTCAACAAGTGACAACGCTTTAGTCACAAACCCTTCCCGACCCTCCGCTGCCCTATCGCCGGCCCAATCATCACCTCCACCAAACCCCCCAAACCAAGCAAAAACTCGTTCCACCACGAACTCCTCTGAACTTATTCTACCTCGTTGACACCGCAAGAGATTGGAGCTTCCTCACGACCTCCACAGAACCCGAACTTCAACGCCGATCGAAAGCAGAAGCAAAGCAAACCCAGGCTTCGCATCAGCTGGTATCCTTTCAGCTTCTACAGGCAAAGATCGTCATTGGAGTCCTTGCAGGAGAAGTCATGGACATTTTCCTACAGACAAGCAGTGAGCAGGGACGGGGGTGAAATCTTCATCCCTCTCCATTTGTCTGTACATCCATCTCCCACTTAAGCTTGTATTCTTTTATGGTCCATGAAATGGTTTCCTGTAATGGTTCCCTGAAATGGTTCCATGAAACAGTTCCCTGAAATGGTTCTCTGCAATGGGTTCCCTGGAATGGTTCTCTGGAATGGGTTCCCTGGAATGGTTCCATGAAATAAGGTAGGTAGAGGGACCTGTAATGGATAACTTAACCCTAAACGACGGATTGGCTACCGTGGAAATCATCTGTTTTGTCACCGTGTGAATTGTTGGATTAAAATAATGCAAAAGCATTCATTGGAAGACAAACTACTATAGATGATTTTCCCTTTTCGCACAAAATTGGGAGGATGAATAGTTGCACTTCTGTCCTATAGGGAGAGATTCTTTGTCATTCATCGGCTAGAAAACGTCCTCGATGGCGTTAATAGGTTAAGCATTTCAACATGTTAGAAATGGGGAATTTATTGAGAAATTGAGTCCAATGTGTGCAAAAATAAGGATGAGGAAGAATGCAAAAAAAAGGAATTTTTTTTTGAGAAATGAATATTTTATTCAATATTAATGTGGATCTTTCATTTGTACCCATCCCTATCTCATAGGTTCACCTAAAATGCCTACCTTTGGAACATGTTCCTAATCAAGTGTGAACCAATTGTTACGGATCGGCTTGACCAAGAAGTCGATGCTCTACTTAGATTGCATTCAAAGCAAACCAACACTAAATCACCACCAAGTTACAATAATGACAATGAGAATCACACTTACACATTGTATCCAAAATCATATTATCTTCATTACACAAAATGTCAAGTGAGGAACAAGCCTCCTCACTTGACTATTAAAGGGAAGGGAGAGGCCAACTAACCCTAACCGTTACAACCGTTCCCTTGTTACGAACGGGTTCGTAACATTACCCCCCCTTCTAGGTTGGGGCCCCGGTGCCGTTGGATGGAGTTTATGAAAATCAGCAATCGCCTCCGGTGCGTTTTCAAGATTGTCCGCCGGCTCCCACGAATTCTCCTCCGGGCCATAGCCCTCCCATGACACCAAGTAGTGGAGTTTTTTCCAACGACCGAATAAACATGAATCAGTAACCTTGTGCACCTCCCACTCCACATCTCCAATTGGGGTAATAATCGGCGGAGGTGGTATGCGGCGACGTCTGGGAATGGTATCTTCACGGTATTTTTCAAGTAGAGAAACATGGAAAACATTGTGAATACGCAATGTCTTAGGTAGTTTTAACCGGTAAACGAGATCGGAGAGTTTAGCTATTATTGAAAACGGTCCAAGAAACTTAGAAGCTAATTTATGAGAGGGCTCTGTAGTTGCAATATTTTCATGGCGCAAGAGGACTTTGTCACCTGGTTGAAAGGTCGGTTGTAGTTGTACCCCTCGGTCGTAATTTCGCTTAGCTTGTTCCCCCGCAATCAAAATCATAGTTTTGAGTTCCTCATGAACTTGTTGTAGATGTCGAACCCGGTCCTCGGCCGCTGGAACAGTGGATGTTGTAGGTATAGAAAACGATAATGCCGGGTGGTAACCGTACGTGGCATAGAATGGAGAGAACCCTGTTGCCGAATGGCAGGCGTTGTTATAGGCAAATTCGGCTAATGGCAATAGATCCGCCCAATTATCTTGACGCTTTGTCGTGAACATTCGAAGAAATTGTTCAATTACTTGATTCACCCTCTCTGTTTGGCCATCCCCTTGGGGATGAAAAGCCGTCGTTGGTGATGGCTGGATCTTAAGGAGTTCACATAGTCTACATATAAATTTTGACACAAAAACGGAGCCCCTGTCTGATATGACCTCTTCCGGCATGCCATGATATTTCCATACATTATTTAAATATAATGATACAGTGTCATTGGAGTCAATGGTCTCCTTTGTAGGTACAAAATGAGCTAGTTTAGTATTCTTATCAACAACCACTAGGATAGAGTCATACCCTTTGCTTTGGGGTAGTTTAACGATGAAGTCCGTAGAAACCCGCTTCCATGGAGCATGAGCGGCTGGAATTGGTTGTAGTAGGCCATATCGAGGATGACGTGTTGATTTTGACCTCTGGCACAAATCGCACCCATCAACATATTGATGCACATAACGACAAACAGTAGGCCAATAAAAAATTCTAGTCACCAATTCTAAAGTTTTGGCCCGGCCTTGATGTCCCGCGGCGGGAGCGTCATGCCTCGATCGCAATATTTGTCGCCGAAGTTCGTCATCATTTGGCACATATATCATGTCTTTGAACCGAAGAATTCCATCTGTGAGGTTATATTCTTGAAATCGTCGACGGATGTCATGCGGGCTCTTTTTTAATCCCCCTTTTAGAATTGCCAATAGTGGTTGCAATGCGGGGTCTTCGTCAATGCATAGTTTTATTTGTTCTAGAATTTGAGCATCGCTCCAAACGGGGTCACAGTCCTCCAATGATGCCAAACGTAGAAGGGGGCGATTCTCTTCATGTCGGCCTTCCATGAGATCAACCCTTCTTGAGAGGGCATCTGCACGCCCATTTAATGAACCCGGCCGATGTTGGATATCAAAGTCAAACGCGGATAAGAATTCTGACCATCGAGCTTGTCTTCTTTTTAATTGCTTCGTAGTCATAAAGTACTCCAAATTTTTATGATCCGAAATTACACGGACTTGATGAGGTGACCCCTCTAAATACACCCGCCAATCCTGGAAAGCTAAAATAATACTTAGGAGTTCTTTGTCATAAATGTCGTAGTTCTGTTCAGCGGGAGACATTTTAGAACTCCTGTATGCACACAGATGTAAATGACCGTCATCCCCGTGCTGCGAAAGAATTGCACCTGTTGCCATGTCTGACGCATCCGTTTCAACTATAAAAGGCCGTGCAAAGTCAGGATGGAGTAGTACCGGTGCTTGAAGAAATCTTGATCGTAGGTCGATGAATGATTGACTTGCTTGTAGGTCCCATTCAAATTGCTTGTTCTTTTGAGTTAGAATAGTGAGAGGAACGGTAATCTTGGAATAATCACATATAAACCGGCGGTAAAAATTCGCAAATCCAAGGAAGGCTTGAATTTCCTTAACCGAGGTTGGAACGGGCCAATCTTTGATAGTTTGCACCTTGTCTGGACACATTTCAAGTCCTTTAGCCGAGACAATCATTCCCAAAAATTCAACGGAATGCTGATGGAATTGACATTTGGATTCTTTAGCATATAGTCCATGTTCCTGTAATCTTTGTAATACGTCCCTTACCACTTGCCGATGCTCTTCAAGATTCTTTGAAAAAATTAAGATGTCATCCAAGTATATAACAACAGATATGTCCAAAAGGTCCTTAAAAATATCTTGCATTAACGATTGAAATTGTGCAGGGGCATTAGTCAACCCAAACGACATAACTAAATATTCAAATAATCCGTACCGCGTTTTAAAAGCCGTTTTGAATTCGTGGCCCGCAGCCATACGAAGTCGATGATAGGCTTGTCGAATGTCCAATTTGGAGAAAATCGTAGCCCCTACCAACCGGTCAGTGAGCTCTGGGATAAGGGGTAGGGGATAGCGGTTCCGCACGGTAACCTTGTTGAGATTCCGGTAATCTATACAAACCCAAATTGAACCGTCCTTTTTCCGAGCGAACACAATAGGTGCTGAAACAGGAGACTTGGATCTTCGAATCCAGCCCTTGCCTAAATTCTCGTCTAAATACCTCCGTAGCTCCTCCAACTCCACCGGGGACATTGGCCGCAACGCAGTGTTATGGGGCTCTTGTCCTTCTTTAAATTCAATCTTCATATCGCAAGTCCTATGGGCTGGCAACTCATTGGATGCCACCTCACTGAAAGCTGCTTTTAAATCATGATATTCTTCTAGAATAGAAGAAGATAGTGGAGTATCCACCTCGGAAATCTCGAGTGCATAAATTTCTGCCTCCTTTGCCGAAAGACGAAAAGCTGCCTCAGAAACCAATGCATGCTTTGGAGCAATTAATTTTGAAAGTTGTTTTTCTGCCTTGAAATTCAACTCATGTTGTCCTTGAGCTCGCACCAAAAAATTCCGTCCTTGATTGGAATCCCCCGGTCCGGTAGGCTGGGATGCCGGCCCGGCCTTGGAGGAATTTCCTCCAAATGGATTCTCCTTCGAATTTGTGAATTGGGAACTTCCGTGGCAGTCCATAGCTTTGCAATTTCCTTTTTCTCCTTGCACCCCATGCCCCATGCACCAAGCCTGACAATATGGGGAATCAAATACCACACTTCATTGAGACCACCGAATAGTCGGGTCATGACGGATTAACCATGGAATGCCTAAAATGCATGGATACTTGCATGTATTCGTGACATCTGCTACCAATCTTTCACGATGATTTCCAATGATAACCTCCACAATAGCCTCGTGGGTTATAAGCCCGGAGCTGATCATTCGGCCATCAATCACCCTAACTTCACGCGGCACCGGCTTTAGTTGCAGCTCCACATTACATTGTTCCGCAAACTTGGGATGCATGAATATTCCTGTGGCTCCCGAATCCACTAACGTGAGACCTGGGACGGAATTGAGTTGTGCATCCAACGTCACATGTGCACTAGGGTCAATAGTGGCACGTAAGCACAACGGATCTAATCCGCAATTTACCTCCTTCGAAACCTCGACATCCGTATTCGACCATATGTTACTCCATTGTAAATTCTCCCAAGCGGCCGACTCAAGAGGCCGCTCCACCATATTGCCCACCTTCCTTGTTGCGTCCAGCGTGGGTGTCTTGTGGATGATGGCAACGGCAGTTTGCACAGTGCCCGGGTACTGAAAATTTTCCTTCAGTCCCGGGCTTTCTCTTTTCCCGAAGAGGTGCCTTCCGCTTCAATGGTGGCAGAGATCGACAAGGGCTTTGAGGGATTCGTGGGGCAACGCGATCGAATATGAACTACTCCACCGCAACCCCAACAACGTCCTTGGCGTTGATATTCTTGCCGTTCCACCGCCGTTTTTGCCAAGGCTGTAGAAGGAGTACGCACCGCTCCAAGCTCCATCGGCACCGGCCCGGAGGTATTCGAGTTAGATTGTACCTTCCCCAGTGCATCTCGTGGCAAAGTTGTTGGAGAGCGGAAACTTGAAGTCTCAAAAGGTGAACGGCGGTTTTGACGCCGACCCCATAATCTCTCATCGATTCGGGATGACATTGCCATCCAATCTTGTAGCCGGCGTGGTTGAATCTCCGCCGTCGCCACCGAATCCAAAATCTCATCCTTGAGTCCTCCACGAAAGCGAGCTACCAAACTGGATTCATTCCAATCGAGTAGCGCCGCGCATTCATTAAACATAGAAATATAATTCGCGACTGACCCAGTTTGTCGAAGCTTCCCAATGCGATCCTCCGCATTGCTCCGACGGTCAATATCCCCATATACGGAAATCACGGACTCCCGAAAAGCTTGGTAATCGCCCAATAACTCGTGATCACGCTCCTCGTCCAAAGCTTAGAGAAGAGGCATAGCCCAATTTTGTGCTGCTCCAGTCATATACGAAAGCGCATAAGCTACCTTATCTGCATCAGAGCTATAAGTGCGCGGTTTACCTCGAAATACAAGACGGAGTTGTGCAAACCACTGGTAAACTTCATTTCCCTTCTTTCCGGAAAATTTTTCCGGTTCCGCTACCTTCGATTCTTTGAGTTCCACATTGGATTCCGCACACCTCCCTCCTAACATCCCTCCGCTATTGGAGACGGGAGAGACCACCGGTCGTGGTCCTTGCGTTGCTCGACTCGAAATCTCTTGTATCAATTGAGGAAGTGTGGCTTGGAAGACACTTTGGATTTGTTGTTGGATGAAGGCCGCCCACTCCGACCCCATCCCATCCGGCATCAATTCTTCCCCTGGTTGGATCACCGGTGGTACTTGATCCATCGAAGGAGATTAGGGTTCCGAATTAAATAATCCTACAAAACCTCTCATGGTAACGGCCGTTGTCCAAAGCCATCAATGCACCTTCAACGTGGAAATCCGAATTAGAGCATGGACTTTGCATGACTTGACATTATGTTACGGATCGGCTTGACCAAGAAGTCGATGCTCTACTTAGATTGCATTCAAAGCAAACCAACACTAAATCACCACCAAGTTACAATAATGACAATGAGAATCACACTTACACATTGTATCCAAAATCATATTATCTTCATTACACAAAATGTCAAGTGAGGAACAAGCCTCCTCACTTGACTATTAAAGGGAAGGGAGAGGCCAACTAACCCTAACCGTTACAACCGTTCCCTTGTTACGAACGGGTTCGTAACACCAATCAAGTGTGAGCAAATCAAATCTTTTCAATCAACAATGGAGCCAATCATTGTCCATTATAGGGTACTCTATTGTATCATTACATAGACTGTCCATTATAGGTATCTCTATCCTAAATCCTAAAAAAACAAAGATTTTCCAAATTGTAAAGATGGATTATAAAATGCAACATAGAACAATAATTTAATGATGACTCTCAAACAATTATAGTTATAAAATATGATTCATAGATCATATTCATACAATAAAATCAACTTGTATACAAACCAATGTATTTCAATTAAATTTTAAGTCAAAAATAAAAAATTCCTTCAAAAATTGATTGTAGATTGAATATTTTGTGATTTTCACAAGAATTTTTTTCTTTTATGTTCAAAATGCTAAGTTCTAATCATAGTGATTTTTAGAGATTTTAATCTTATTATTTATTCAAATCGTTCATCTAGAAAGGTTATCTTCCAAGGCCAAACCTACCAATACCTATAGAATAATACAATATTTGCAAAGCAAACTCTTTAAAATCTATATTGTACAAATGTTAAAGAACTACCATAAGAATCTTCAAAAAAACTGATGGATGAAAAAATGCATTTTTGTATACTTATAGGATGTATTTGTATTCATCCATTGTTCAAAATTTGAAAGCTTGGTACTTTAAAGGTTAAGATAGAGGAACCATGAACCTCAAATTATGCAATTTTGCCCACCGTTCATGGACCTTTTGGCCTCATAATCTAATATTGTACCTTTTAAAGCTGTAAATTTCAGTAACTTTTAAATGAAAAAGGAATAAAATTATCTGTATTTTTAATAAAAATTACTCATCCATCAATATTTTTTCACAATTCCATTCATATCATTTTTCATTCATTTGTTCTCATTAGCCTATAAAGTTCATTGGCTATTTTTCACAAGGTGTCTAAAATTGTCACTTTCTATTGCATTGAAAATAATCAAAATACTAAAAAAATTCAAACTTTCAATTGTACAAAGTTGGACTAGACTAATGTAGGATTGCTAGTTATTTGCATGCTAATATTCAAAAATAATGAAGGTGTTTAATATGCACAATAAAATCTTGCAAGAGAGGGTGTCCAAAAAATAACAACTTCATGAGATGGATTTAACAGCTTTGAGGAGGGGGAAACTCAGCTTTTGGAAGAATCAAAATTACAAAAATAAACATAAATCTTTCTTTCTTTTAATCATGTATCAAAAAAATGAAAAATAAAAATCTTATGAATTTACACTACAATTTGCTTGAATGTTCTAAAATTGCTCTAGGACTTTCATTTTTAGTGCATTGAGTGAAAATTGGGAGGAAAAAAAAATTCATTTTCAACCATACATTATTTTTCTATAATACTATGAGAATGTGTGGAAAAAACTTCAGCCTATTTGGCTTTATAGATTGCAAGATGTAACTGTTTAAAGTTATTGAAAAATACTTCACAACCTCCTTGACCACTTGTTCGATTGTTTGCCCTCTCTATTAGCATGTTGCCCAAGTTGCCCCAAATTGTTGAGCCCCATAACTTTTGACTTAACCACCTAATTGGGGAAAAAAAATATTTGGGGGAAGCTTATAGAACTGTGCATCTTTGATAAGAATATCACTTTCATTTAGTCAAAACTGACTTCATATGAGCCTATTTGAGTTTTCAAAAAGCTCTACGGGAGTTCAATGAGTTTTAGGGATTAAACGTAAATGATAAACATAAAGCTTTCAATATGTAATATATAAATTTTGAATTTTGAGATTGGTTAGTTCTTGTGACAACCTTCAAGTTGGAACTTGTTTAGCCAATTTTTGGAGTGATCTTTGTAATTTTTGTATTAACATATGTAAGGTTCAATTTGCAACCATAGGATGCCTTTGAACACATGAGTGAAATTGAAGTCACAACTAGAATGATGGAATAAAGCCATGACCAAACCAGTGAAATAAAGCCAATTGAGAATAAAAATAATGGAATTTCAAAGTTAGATGACTAAAATTAAAGCCTACCAAGTTTAGAGTCTTTTCAATTGAAGGTGTATAAAAAGTTTTTTGAGGCAACCAATGAAAACCTTTATGATTGAATTAATTTTTGAAACAAAGACTAGAATAATTTTGGAATCTAAAAGAAGAATGAGAAGGTTGGAAGGTTTTTGAGACAACCAATGGAACTTACAAAACTAGTCTAATATAGGATCTATTCTAGTACAACCATGGGGTCAAGATCCATAGTAAATTCAACGTCTTTTCAATTGCGGAAGTTGAAAAGTTTTTTGAGGGAACTAATGGGAACATTTGGAGTTTACTTTTTAGTCTTATAACTTCAAAATTCCGTTATTTTGTCATGGCATCAAAATTCCATTGTTTCATCTTGACTTCATTCTACCATTTTTTCTAGTTGTAACTTCAACTGGATCCTATAGGTATAAAGTGCGATTTAACCCATAAAAGACGTTGATGACGTTTTATGGCCGATGAATGACAAAGAATCTCTCTATGCATAACAAAGGTGCAACTATTCATCCTCCAAATTTTGTGTATAAAGGAAAGGTCTTCTTTAGTAGTTTGACTTCCAATGAGTGTTTTTGCATTTTTTAAGCCAACAATTCATACAATCCGAAAACAGAGAATTTCCACGGTGACCAATTTGTGACCAGCTGGTACTAATTGCTTCTATGAAGTGAACCCAAAAATCGCATACTTCAAGGATCTCCCTGGGCCAAATTTGTTGCACTCTCACTAATTCTTGCACATCAATCTCTTTGGGAAGCACTTCCTTCAATTCAAGCCTTCAAGCCCAATGAGTTCTCTTTGATACTTTGCAGAATTTGGGATGATCTACCCATGTTGCTACTATTTGAAAGCCAACTAGGGGCATGGTTTTTTTTGCCCCAAGGGCATTGAGGTGTTAAAGGTTAAAACAATGGAATTTTGAAGTCACAAGACTAAAATTGAAGCTCATGGTGTCTTTTCAATTGAAGGAGCTTAAAAGATTTTGAGGAACTTTTGAGAACCTTCTGAGTTCATTCAATTTACGAAACAAAGACACACAAAATTTGGATTTTAAAATGAGAGTTGAAAGGTTTTTAAGCCAATGAATGGGGTTTGGATCTTTGAGGAGTGACCAATGTAAACATAGTTTTCAATAAAATAAAATTATTTGGAAGAAATGAGAGTTTGTAGAAGCATTTGGAAACCACAATTTCAAGGGTGAAGGATTTTGATATAGAAAAAATAATAATGCATTGACATATATAAAGTAGATATGTAATTTCAATATTACAAAATACTACTAAGTAATTCTCAAGTAGTTAGAAATTTATAGAAAGTATTCATAGAATAAACTAAATGAGTTGGATTTCATAGAAAGTAATTGAAGAATATAAATGTTGTTGTTTGCTAGAGAATAGTAGAGCATTGAAAATTCAAAGTTCTTTAATTATTATTTAGTTCAAAAACATTTCAGTGGAATCTATAAATATATAGTGAGGTGTTGTATTTTGCATCTCCATTTTCATGTAGAAAGCAAACTAATTGTAAATATAACTACTATGAGCGTAATCTACTCTTCAATTTTTCTATTGTACTCAATATCCTTGGTCTTTTTCTATTTTTGCTTTTATTCATAGAACTCTAACAAATAACCTTTAGCATTTGCTTCTTCAAAGCTTTGTGCTCCTAAGCATCCCAAAGATGACAATTATAATCATTAGAGAAAATCCAAACTCTCTAGGGGGGTGTTTCTCTATTGGTCATATGCACAAATACAACAAAAAGTGAAGATATGTATTTTTAAATATTAAAAAATATTGAAAATCAAGTATCACATGATTGCCTCAGGTACTACATTAGATTGCAATTTTTTCATTTTAAAAAATATTAAAATATTTTATTTTATTTCTTATATTTGTACATCTAAATGACATGTCTCAGCCTCTAGAAAATCCAAATTTTCTTTAATGTGAAGACGAAATTGTTCAACATGTATCTTGGATGGGCAATTTGTAGCACCCAATGAACTACATTGTGGAAGTGGGGGCACATGGACCTTAGATGTCATAGAGTGTTCTTGATAATTGCAATTAGCAAGTGGCAATGGACGTGATCCACCGACAAGGATGGAAGTTGACTTAGGAAATACGTCAATGCATTGTAGAAATAAATAAAATCAAAGTTCTACTTCAATTTTATCAGTCTCTACAAAGGCCTCTAGAAAAAGAAATAGAATCGATGTATCAAAGAATTGAGACATTCATACTTTGGTAGCGGCAACAATGCCCATCAGTCCATCATTGTAAATCATTATTTGGAGCATAAAATTGAACCTAGAGCAATTCCGAGGTGAACAATTTTGATAAAGGACAACATTTGAGTAGTGAAGGAGAGCGTATAAGGTGTTTCTCCTATTTGGAGGACTATCCACAATATCATCATCAATAGGCCTCATTAATAAATCCATTGTTGATTGACAATTCCTCTAATGCTTTTGAATTTGACTCAAGCTAAGTGCCATGTTTGTAACTTAGTTGGAAGCTCCATATGTGCAAATTAATTAGCCTTGATTGTTTGTAAGGAAGGAGGGAGAGTGCTCAGAAAAGAAACTTGGGGAAGATGGAAAGAGCATTCTAAAATGTGAAACCTTGAGTTTTTTTCTCCAAAGGAATTGAAATTGTTGCCAATTTGATTGAAGGTGATGATTTATGTTTAGGTTGTTGGTAAGGTATGTGGTTGATTGAGTCTCACTCGTAGGAGGTGCACTTAGTTCTACTACTACAAACCACGTGTGAACAAGTGGTTTCTAATAAACTATAATTTCAACCTAAAATTTTGAGCATTGTTTAATAATGACTATAGGTTTCTATTGTTAAAATTTCCAACTCAAATAAAATATGAAATGATTTCTAGAAGAGGTTGAAAATGAACTAAAATGGCATTTTTTCAACTCAATTAATTATAGAGAACACATTTAGATGACCATTGAATCAATATTCAACTCAAAATGAGCTTTCAATAGAGAGTTATTTTTAGAATTTTTTTGTTCATTTTTTAGATAATTTTTTCTTATATAATATAGGGATGTGAAAGTTATTTTTCAGTTCTATAGTATATCTTTTTACTTCAAAAATTTGTAACTAATAATTATTAACAAATAAAAATATCAATAATTCAAAACATAAACTTTCAAAGTAGGAAAATCTATTCATATTTTATTTATTTATTTTTATTTAAAATTCAAAAAGTATATAGGGGCTCCAAAGTTTTGTTTGCACGTGGTTTCTAATGGATATTCTAAGTGAACCCTTTGAGGTCTCACTAAGAAAAACAAACCATTGATGCTGAACTCCAAATTGCAAATCCTACACTAGAGAATGCATATGTCCTTCTTGTCCCTGTCCAGCTAAAAGTGTTACCCAATGAATCTCCAGGTCACAGTAACACATTGCATGTAGATTTTTGTATTGTACACCATAGACCATTTTTGGCTTTGTTCAGCGTTTAAGGGTTAAGTGAAGCAAGAAAAGACAAAGAGTTGTAGACAAATTGTTATCATCTATGGTGGTTAAGAATGTTGGTAATATTGACTAATTGTCTTAGATTGGTGGAGTTAATATTGGCTAAAGGAGTTTGCATATACACATTCATGCCTTGCATTTAGTTAGGGACAATTTGTCATAGGATTGGGATTGATTTCCTTGAGTATCCTAATTAGTAATTTGGCTAGTTGAGTAGTAACTGAGACAATTTGCCAATGGTAATGCGTATTACTAGTAATTAAAAAATTGTGTATCAAAAAATATATTTAATTATCTATATCTATCTTTCTACGTATTTAGCTAGATGAGTCTAGGTCTAGAGCATGCATGTTGATAAATTGTGATTTATCATGGATGATTTATTAAATGAGCCTCTACTAGACATGATAAGGACAACACTCATGCGTCCATAGCATTGATAATGGACTGGCCACGAATTTCATACCCTTGGGAGTAAAAATGAAACAATTTATTTGTGAAGGATATATTAATTATTTATGTATGAATTCTATTTTATTCTGAATTACAAATGACTTTAGCTACAATACGTTAGACTACTTGATCATTCTTTAGATTGGAACCCCAATACTATAGTCTTGGATGTTTTGCAAGCTTGGCAAAATCTAAACTATACTCCCTTTGCTTTGAGGTTTACTATTCTACCACAGTTGCTTGAACACTTGATTTAATTTGGTTGCAGTGCTTTTGTCCATATAATAGATATGCAAAAGTGATTCTAATCTTGGAATAAGTAATCGCATATAAATTTTGTTGTGGAACTCCTCAAGGTGTTTTAAATCAATACATATGCGAGAGCAACTAATTTCCAAAGGCATATTTGATAATGAGGTCAAAACATAAATTGTTTTGGGACCAATGGGAGTTGAAAGCAAGGTTGAGTGAGGTTGAGAGGTATCATTGTATCATTGCTCCTTGCGAAAAAATCTATTTTCCTTATAGATGCAAATGATCCCATTTATGTTCAAAATGACATTATGCCACCTATTGGTCACATTGAACATGAACAAAGGAGGACATGTTCCTTCATATTAATTTAGTGAATGGTCTGGAAAATTGCTATTGTGTTCATAAGGTACAACAAAATGTACAAACAATTATTAAGCGGATTATTAAACTGCACTGACTGTTACATTTTGAGGACTAAAATTGATTGTGAAATAAATCTATATGCACCTTAGTAGGAAAAAATCTCTCAAAAAAGAGATGAGGACAAGATGACCAAGACCATAAAAACAATGCAATAAAAACACTTATTGGATCCAATGACACATGAATTGGAAAAGTTACTTTCATGGTAGTGATGGCCTTTGAAGGCGGTATATAAACCTCTAAAGTGCAACATCATGAATGTCACTGCCAGTTTCCATGTCATTGGCCTCCAAAACACCTTTAATGACTTGTCCAATCTATACCTTAAGATAGTTTGTTTTGTTTTGTTTTGTTTGATACACTAAGATCTATCAAATTGTGGACGTTTGGTGGCGTTCTTGGTACCGCTTAAAAACTCTTTGCAAAGAGGGGTGCACGGACTTTGTTTTGTGCAATGTGAAAGTTACTGAATTTCAAAGTTTTTATGAATTTGGAAATTGAAATAAATGATCTTTAAATTTGAAAATCATAACTTTCATGCCACATGTCCAAATGCCACAAAACAAAACCCTTGCACTCCTTTGTGCTTAAAGGTTTTCCATTTGTGCTAGTTTTGTGGTGTTTGGACATATTGTGTGAAAAATTGTAGATTTTTTAAATTAAAAAATGGAATTAAATTATCTTCTATTTTGAAAAAAACAAAACTTCCACAAGGCATGTCTTAACACACAAAACAAAGCCCTTGCATTCCTTAGTGCATAAAGCTTTCTACTCATACCAAGAACGCAAACTCTCACATTACAATGTGAAAACTATCGAATTTCAAAGTTTTAATGGATTAAAAATTTAAAAATAATTTATACTTTTATTTTGGTTGTGGCAATGGCACAAGGTACACTAGTTTACATGATATTATACACGTTCCATCTAGACCTACAAAAGAATCATAATGCAGAGATAATAACTAAGTATAGACATATTAAAGACTTGACTCATGAGCAAAACTGAAAGCAACACATGAAATATCTGATAGTACTTTTTTGACATTGATTGAATCTATAATTATGAAAATTGAATAGAGAGTGTTAGTCTATAAGAAAGACACTTACCAGTATTACAATGTTTTATAAAAAATAATAATATTACAAAAATGTACACAACAAATGTTCACGTTAACAAATTTCATTTGAAATTGAATTGAAACAAAACTTGAGAGTTTACTAAGAACAATCTAGTGGATTATTAGTGATAAGGTTATTCATAGAACGATCCACACCTATTTCATTGTTTATAATGACTTGTTGAACAACTACAAACTTTAATTGATCGGGAATAAAATTGGGTGACAATTGAGCAAGAGTCTACTTGAAGATAGTGTAAATCTTTGAAGGATCAACGGACCCTATTTGAGCTTATCTTGCATTGTCCATAGAGGCCTCTTCTCAGTTGGTGATCATGAGTTCAGGAGATGGTTGTTCATGTGGTTATATCACTTGAATTGGCCTTGGTCCAATAGCAATAGCAATCACACCTTTCACCAATATTGGCATGATTTATTTGAATAAAAATAAAATTTTCATTTTCATATCCCTTCTAACACTTAAGAAAAATTTAAATTTTAAAATTTAAATTTTTTCATTACCCCTCCCCCTCTCCACCCCACACCCCACCCACCTCGTCTTGTAAATTCAGAAACCAACATACTTGATAAACAATATGGGACAAACTTATATCCAATATCCGTACCATTATCCATATCATGTACATGTATTCATATTTGTATCCAATATCGTACCTATACCCGTACCCATATCCGCATTTTGCATTCATCACGTATTTGTATACAATATGATATCCATATCTAGTATTCATTTTCGTATTCGTATCCATATTCATATTTAGACGGCTTAGATTAAAATCTCACAAGATCAACAGCTTGTGATTTTTTGAGAAATCAACAACGATTTTTGAAGGTAAATATTTAAAAATTAAAAAAATCAACAATGCAAATTTTTTCTCTTCTCAGGGGGATCACAAATCATCACGCTCGGTCTACACAGGAGATAGTTGGCATGCGTTCTAATAAAACCTATAATGTGTTCTCCGCTTTAATTCTAATATGTTTCATCACCCTCATGATCTAAGTCCAAGTTAAATGAGAATTCCTTTTGAGACCCATTTTGAGTGTGAATCCCTAGATTCTACTATTTATCCTTGGCTCTCCTTGAGCTTGAGTGCATGTATAGAAAATAAAACTTTTCTTGTGCCTCTAAGAAGATGAAGTCGAGTTTCCCGATTTTATTTTGCAATTCCAAAAGTATGCATCATTGTTTAATACAACTAACACATTTATGAACTTTTTATGTTTTATTTTTAAAATGCTATGTGTTTTCATTTTGGGCATGTGGGGTTGGTTAGTTGATGTCTATAACAAATTCTTGTTAGAAAATGCATACGCATTTCTCATCATTAGAATGTGGATGATTGTTGCATGGCATTTCCTAGTTTTAAAAAAAAAATTATTTATTTTTAAAACAAGGTTTTGAAGATTGTGAATCTAAAATTGTGCCAAAATACCTAGATATTTGCATCAATTTCAGCTACAGTAGTCTTGATACACAGAAGGGATTACACTTCTAAAGATGTTCATATTTCATTAAATAAATGTTTTAGAGCTTATCTACAAATCCCTAGACAAAAGAATGAATTAATAAAATTTGACTTTCCATATGTATGTTTGGGCATTCTAAAGTTGTTCATCTTCCATTTTTTGCACTTTGAAGCATTTTTTTAATATCATTTTGGAGAAGTAGACAGTTATTTTCTCAATATTCATGTGATACTTAGGTGACATTTAGGTGATACTTGGTGATATGCATATCAAAATTAGGTGAAACTTATGTAAAATTAGGTGATACCTATATAAAATTTGACCATTGATCTTAGAATATAGTAATAATCTAACTATTTTGACTATAAAAAAATGAAAATTCCGTTTAAAAAAACCAGACAGTGTCTTTGGGTTGCAGCAAAATGGCAAAAAGTTGTGCATTTAAAAAACACTGCTTTGGAACACTTTAGGGCTAAGAATATCTTGACAAAATTTCTCCTCAAAAATCATTACCAAACTCCACATGAGTTGTCAAATCCGAATTTACAGACACTACAAATACCAGGATGTACAGACAAAGGAAAGGGATGAAGATCTTCCCCTTCAAATGTCTGTAGGAATTGTCCTTATTGCAGAAGCTCATGACAGTCTTTGTCCACAGACACTGAAAGCGTCCTAGCAGATGCAAGCCTTTTGTGCTTTGATTTTGATTTCGATCGCCGTTGCAGTTTGGGTTCTGTGAAGATTGTGAGGAAGCTTCAATCTCTTGCGGTGTCAACGAGGTAGACAAAAGTTCACAGGGGTTCGTGTTGGACCGAGTTTTAGTGCAGTTTGGGGTTTTGGCGGAGTTGATGTTCTAGTGCTGTTTGGGGGCGGCGATAGGGCAGCGGAGGGTTGGGGAGGGTTGTGATTGAAGCGGTGTCACTCGTTGGGAGTGATTCAGGGTTGATTGATGGTGTGGCGTGGTTTTTTCGGTGAAATTTTTAGGGTAGGGTTTGTTGTTTTGAAGGCTGAATGTTTATCGGTGGTTGAGATTAATTGTGGAGTGACTTCGAGGTGAAGGTGGAGGTGGAGGGGTGGTGATTACCAAGAGAGCCGGCCGTAGCGATGAATATCGAACGGAAGGTGATCGATTTGAAGGATGGATGGGCCTTCATGCTCAAAGGCATCACCAAGCTGAAGAACCTGCTGGAGGGCGTGCCCGGGGAGCAGCAATTCAGCTCCGAGGAATACATGCTTCTTTACACGTATCCGAAATTCGATCAATTGAGATCCATTTGAATTTAGGTTTTGCGAAATTTGTCGTGAGGAATTGTGATCGTCTTCATGTGAACATTTTAATGCTACGTCGTCAACACGCAAGAGAGGCAGGAAACAGTAATTGCGTAATCTACGTTGTAAAAGCCTGTATTGTGGTGTGAGACGATTTCAGAGAGAATTTCGTGAGGATTTAGAACGTGTGTGGTCAGAGCGTATGGAGGCGGAATTGTTCATGTGTATCTGTTCTTGGGCGGATTCCTTAATGCTTTTGTACAGGACCATCTACAACATGTGTACGCAGAAGCCGCCGCAGGATTACTCTCAGCAGCTTTATGATCGGTACAGGGAGTCTTTCGAGGAATATATCAAATCCAAGGTAACTTCCCTCTCTATCCTCTGGACTTGGTGCTCGAAATTATCGGTTGTTCGGAATGAACGCAATTGCGATTCTGTCGTTTGCAAACCATTTGCGTGAACCCTTTCATGTCAATGCCATGGATTCACGTGACCTTTGTTCTCGGCCTTCTTGACTGTAAAGAGCATAGCTGGGCTAATTGTAAGTATTCAGAGTGTTCTGATCTGCATACTTTATCTTCGTGTAGGTGGTACCTGCTCTAAGAGAAAAGCATGAGGAGTTCATGCTGAAAGAGCTCGTGAAGCGATGGGACAACCACAAAATTATGGTCCGATGGCTGTCCCGGTTTTTCAATTACCTCGATCGATACTTCATTGCGAGGAGATCGCTTCCAGCTCTGAGCGACGTGGGACTCATGACCTTCCGCGACCTGGTATGTAGTTTGTGATGCAGTCTTCATCATTTGGGTGGATGCAGCATTTTCTGAACCTAGAGGGGGATTCCTGCCTGCTGCGATGACCTGGAGGCCGGCTATTCGCCTCCATGTCAATGACCTTCTCTGCATGGCAGCAAAATGCTGGAACAATGATTTCCATCCTGTTGAATAACCTCTGCATTTTGTAGTGGAGTTGGTAAGGGTTCAATGATCTTGGCAGTGCCTGTTAAATGACGGTTCCGCTACTCGCTCTGCGTGAGTTCGGATGCACCTTTTAATTATCAACGACATTGTTGGGACTTTGATCCCCGATCTGTAGTTCACCCCTTGGCTTCTTGTATCTTCGGGTTGATATGAGGGTTCTCTCCGGCCGTGGTGTCTTGGGTGACGTCTCGTTTGTGGTCTCATGAGCGCCTTTTTGCCGCGCAGGTGTATGCGGAGATGAAGATCAACGTGAAGGATGCAGTAATTGCACTGGTGAGTTGGTGAATTTCCGACGTTATCTGCGTCTGTCGTGGTTCCGACCGGATGCGCGACCGCATGCTGAGAGCTTTTTTGATTTTGTCCAGGTGGATCGTGAGCGCGAAGGCGAGCAAATCGATCGTGCCCTTCTGAAGAACGTCCTGGGCATCTTCGTTGAGATTGGAATGGGCAATATGGATGCCTACGAGGCCGACTTTGAGACCTCTATGCTCCAAGACACCGCTGCTTATTATTCCCGGAAGGCCGCTTCGTGGATCGAAGAGGATTCCTGTCCCGACTACATGCTGAAGGCTGAGGAATGTTTGAAGAGGGAGAAGGAAAGGGTTGGTCACTACTTGCATGCCAGCAGTGAGCAGAAATTGCTTGAGAAAGTTCAGCAGGAGTTGCTGACGCAGTACGAGTCCCAGTTACTGGAGAAGGAACATTCGGGTTGCCATACTCTTTTGAGAGATGACAAGGTCGACGATCTTTCGAGAATGTATCGTCTTTTCTCTAGAGTTCCGAAGGGGTTGGAACCCGTGGCTAGCATTTTTAGGCAGCACGTTACCGACGAGGGCACTGCCCTGGTGAAGCAAGCCGAAGATGCCGCCAGTAACAAGAAAGCTGAGAAGAAAGATACTGTGGGTGTTCAAGAGCAGGCGTTTGTGCGTAAGGTGATCGAGTTACACGACATGTATTTGCAGTACGTGAGCGAGTGCTTCGTGAATCACTCCCTTTTCCACAAGGCTTTGAAAGAAGCTTTTGAAGTGTTCTGCAATAAGGGTGTGGCCGGCAGCACGAGTGCCGAGCTCCTGGCCACTTTTTGTGATAATTTATTGAAGAAGGGTGGAAGTGAGAAGCTGAGCGACGAAGCCATCGAAGATACTCTGGAGAAGGTACCTGTGCTCTCTGAGTCTGGTCGTTGAGAGTTTCTAGCGAGGTCTTCAGTATATGCCGCTGAATACCTGTGCGTATTGAATGTATGGCGGCTAGTCCCTTTCGGTTGAGTGAGGAGTCTGCTTGAATTACTCCTTGGGCTTGATGTGTCTCGTGCATCCAACTTGAGTCCTATTTGGAGCTGTTAGTTTTATTCCCCCGTCGACCAAGCTTGGTTTGTCGTAGTTTTTTCTGTTCCACTTTCTTCGTGTGATGAATATTTTGGGGAGAGTGCAGGTGGTGAAGCTTCTTGCGTACATTAGCGATAAGGATCTGTTCGCGGAGTTTTACAGGTGAGTTTTATCGTGTAATTTTCCTTTCTGTGATGGGTGCGTGATTTTTCACCGACCAGTATGTTTCTTGATTCTTCTATTAGCAAGATCGGTAAGACCTAATTATTGTTATTAGCCGTCGACGTTGGATTGGCGCGACACACGATGCCGTACACGAACTGTTAATCTCTGGTTGTTTTTTCCATCAGTCTCTGATCATGAAAATGTTTATCGTCGTGTTCTGTCCGTGGTTGTAGGAAGAAATTGGCCCGCAGGCTTCTGTTTGACAAGAGCGCCAACGATGACCATGAGCGCAGCATCTTGACGAAGTTGAAACAGCAGTGCGGAGGGCAGTTCACCTCCAAGATGGAGGGCATGGTAACTCCCGGGTTCCTTGTTTCATCTGGTTTCCTCCGCCTGCGTTATTTTGCTTTGTTTTCGTTGAGATTGAAGTGCTGAGAAACCCGTGTCCCGGTTTTGACGTCGGCCATGCCTACCTTTGCAGGTGACCGATTTGACCCTTGCACGCGAGAATCAAACGAACTTCGAGGAGTATTTGGCGGAGAATACGTCGTCCAATCCCGGCATTGACCTGACAGTGACCGTTCTTACAACTGGGTTTTGGCCCAGTTATAAGTCTTCGGACCTGGCTTTACCAGCAGAGATGGTTAGTTTTCTGCGTGTCCTGCGTGCTCTTTTGAATGTGGTGGAGGCCTGCCATGCTCGGGTCCGCTGGAACGCTGTAAATAGTGCTCGGATGTTTTTCGTTACCGCCTCTATGAAGCTCGAGGTGTTACTTTTGTGTGCACTTGGTTTCTTTGGACGTCCACATCTATGAGCGGGTGTCCCTCCGTGCTGACTTGATGTCGTATTTCCCATGCAGGTGAAGTGCGTTGAAGTGTTCAAGGAGTTTTATCAGACGAAAACCAAGCATCGGAAGCTGACTTGGATCTATTCTTTGGGAACTTGTAACATAACTGGAAAGTTTGACACCAAGCCGATTGAGCTCATCGTGACGACGTATCAGGTATGATTGGCTGAGGGTGGCATTTCTTTTCTCCTGGGTCCTCGAGGTTCTCGGATTCTTGTGCGTCTGTGCCGTCTTTCTGGCTGGTGGAGTGTTATTTTTCTAAAGTGTGTTTCTGTCCCCCTAATTGTGGTTTTTCTTGCGGGACACATTTGCGTTTTGTGTTTTTGGAAGTTTCTTTCCTTTTGTTCTTGCAGCTGCGTGAGCTTATTCGCCTGCAATTGCCTCTTGTGGTGTCTTGCAGGCTGCAGTGCTTTTGTTATTTAATGCGGAGGACAGGCTGAGCTACAACGATATCAAGAATCAGCTGAACCTTACGGATGAGGATATCGTTCGATTGTTGCACTCGTTGTCGTGTGCGAAATACAAGATTCTGAACAAGGACCCGAACACCCGGACTGTGGGTCAAAGTGACAGCTTTGAATTTAATATCAAGTTCACCGACAAGATGAGACGTATCAAGGTATGTGAGCTTTTCCTGTTGCTCTTCGTTGTGTAGGCCGATGGGCGTCATGTGCCAGTTCTTCGTGGTCGGTCTGCTCGTTTGCGTGTGACGCAGGGAAGCTGAAGTAGATTGCAGCAGAGAGGTGTAGCACTTGGGAGGGCTTTTGTCCATTTCCATTTTGCGTGTATGCTGAGCGTGTTTGGTTGTCCCGTCAGATCCCATTGCCGCCCATGGACGAGAAGAAGAAGGTGATCGAGGATGTGGACAAGGACCGTCGTTACGCCATTGATGCCTCGATTGTAAGGATCATGAAAAGTCGGAAACAGTTGCCTCATCAGCAACTTGTCTCTGAATGTGTTGAGCAGCTTGGGCGGATGTTCAAGGTGTGGCTTCGATTCCCGATGGTGTTTATGGATTTCATTTCTGTGTTGGTGACGTTCTTTCGGGTTCCTGCTTGGAGTTATTTGGGCCGTGTTGGATTGTTTTGGATGTGCCAACCTTGTCCTGACGTGATTGGGTTGTCTCCGTTGGTTTTGTCCAGCCGGATTTCAAGGTGATCAAGAAGCGAGTTGAGGACCTGATTGCTCGTGAATATCTCGAGCGAGACAAGGAGAACCCCAACATCTTTAAATACGTGGCGTAGATAGTGTCGTTTCTTTAGACAGTGGTAGTCTTTTTTTTCGTTCCAACTCCTACTCAGCTTAGAACTTGTAGGATAATTCGGTTTCCGGTGTCCGTTGGGGGAGTTACTTCGCCGGTTGCGTACGAGGTTGTGTTGCCAGTCATTTGATAGGAGGGTACGAAGTTGTTGGCACTTTTAGTGGAAGTGTCGTTTATGTAGGAAGCGACCAACGAATGGGAAGGATATAAATGAACGCCCCGGGAACTGGGCCTGTGTATCTGTACATTCCGCTTAGCAGCAAGCGCAGTGCCGCTGTTAAGTTATTAGCTTTGAAGTCACTTGCAAGAGTGATTTGTATGGTGACTTGACTTCTCTCCTTCTGCTCCTCAGTCGCAGTCGAGCTTTATATGTAAAGGTATGTTTCCAATATTCCAGGCCCTGAGGTCTGTTTGCACATATTTGAGTTTTCTCTGTTTATTCCCTGTTTATTGTTGTCCATGCGTCCCTGTACGAGTGGTTGCTTTTGGATCTTGTGTCGTGTTTCGTGACGAAGGTGCGTTGCGGCTTGAGGAGTTCGTCCGTTGTTTTTGAAGTTTCGTTGTTTTTGTCGACAGCAGATAGAAAGGGAAGTGATTGCTTTGCGTCGTACGGGAGACTCTTCGTCAAGTATTTCAACGATTCCTTCAGAATTTTGTTACTCGTATAAATCGATTAACAGTTGTCTTATATGGCTCTTTAGGCAACCCCATTCCTTGAATGAACTAGTAAGTTCCTCCTAGGCATCTAAGGAGGCTTGATTCCTTCCCAACATGGGGATGACCATTGCGTGGTTGTACAATGTTACGCAAATGACATTGCTCATTTACTGCATATAGCTTATAGTTGTTATTCATCTCATCATATGGCCAATGTTGGAATCAACTCTTTGAAAGTTGCATCAATTTTGTTAATACTACTAAATATGCAATATTACCATGTAGTATAGGCTTGTGGTGACATCTAGGAAAATGCAGCTATGATTGCAAGTATTCAACATTTTATTGCATCCCCATACATAATTTAGTGAAATTAGGGTGCTTTATCAAAAAAAGTTACCTCAAAATTCATAGCTTGTCCGTGTGGAGGCGCATATGACTCCAAACTGGGTTTATACCCAGTGCGCCACTCCTGTAGTATCATAGTGTGGGTTTCCTCCTCTGTAGTAAAGAGTAGCCCAGCAATGGGCTAGACTGCTTTCAAGAAGTAAGCTCCCCTCCTGGAAAACTGCCAAGCGAGCTTAGTTTTCAACCGGATCCATGAGCAGGAGACTTGATGAAAACTTGTATTGTTCAGATCCCCGAGAAAGCGAGCAACTTCCTATGGCTAGAGATGCCAAGACGATGACATTGTCAAAGCGTCTAGCTTCTTGAATCCTGCAGCTGGACCTGCAGGATTGTCGACTTCTGCGCAATCGTCACTTGGGATACTGCTATGTTGAAATGCTGTTGAATAGCTGGATGAGGACTCCAACGTGCCTCTATAGAAGAGGAGAGGAGGCATCCCGAATATCCTGCCAGTGGCATGCATTGCCATTAAGATGATGAAGCAACCTAAGCTTACAGACCCGACTTAGGTAGCGCACAAGATTGATTATAAGTATTAACTCCCCTACAGGCACGATGGAAAATAATATCATAATTCAAACCTGTGATAGAAATTCTTGAGAGCTGACAGAGGAGCTTACAATCCTTTAAGTGAAGGAATTCCCGCTCCACCGCTTCTTTGAAAGTAACGATCTGCCTCCTTCCTGCTCTGAAGCTCCAACTCCACATACCCTAATTGCATCGAGGCCAGTGATCGACGAATGGGCAGCTGCCCTATCTCTGACTTACCAGACTGATGCATGCGTCAGGATTGCTTTCCAATTCATACTTTCTGAAATTCTTGAATCATGTTCTCTGATAGTTCGCAAAACCTCGCCTTGATAGAATTTATAAAAACAGTAGACAGCAAGAAAGTTCTTAACTGAATACTTTCGGCTTCTGTACTGAACAATCATCAAGTGAGGAGCTCTTCTCCTCTCCAAGCAGTGGATCAATACTCTTAACACGAATCTGGTTGAACTAGTGTTTCATGAGCGCCTCTTTACATGTATAGTTTAGAAATAAACATGGCCCCCATGAACTAAAAGCCGAGTTGCCGTTGCTGTTCAAGGAGCACTCGCGTATTTTGGTGTAATCACATGCTGATGCTTCGGTTGGGATTGCACTGATCCCGTCTGCAGGTCTACAAGTGCAAGGATTTTCTACCGAGACCACATGATAGTTTCTAACAAATTGGGGTGAAAGAGCTTCCAACATTGCCGTCAAGCCTAACCACAACCTTTCAGACGACTACCGCATCATAGGTGGGCACAATCTCTCGACACAAGTTCCCCAAATTCACTCTCCAATAGGGGATCGACACTAACTTCAAGTAACGTGAATTTCATTAAAATGGCGGCATTCCAGAACTTTGGCGGGTTTACATCTATACCTGTTCTAGATGTTCAGACAAAGTGACGGATTTCATATGCCATTTTAACGAAATTGACGTTAAGTGCTTGACAAGCGCAGGAATCACCAAACAAGCCGCGTAGGCAGGCAGCAGTTGTTTGTTCCTCAGCGGGTGGGATTTGCCGCTGTAGAGTGAGCTCTTCACCCGCAGTGAGGATGTAGTGTGCCAGGGCTTGCCCTAGTTCCCGCCTAGGCACATTGCAGGAGATTAGAAGCCATATCCAAGAGATCACAATGCATAAACTGATACCCAGGCACAGGCAAAGGCCTACCCAGGGCCAGATTAGTAGCACAAAGACGCATAGTATAAAAGCATCAATCGAAATCACAATTGCAAAAACGATAGAGAACATCGCTAGAAGCATGAGGGTCATGCACAACACAAGGAGCGTATGAAGGGCACTCCACAGAGCGATTCATAGAGGGCGAGTGAACCAAGAGCTGTCCAGAAGGGAGAATCGAAGACTAATGTAGAAATTGTTGGATTCTTAGACATGGATAACATACTCCTCCACTTGCACCTTCTTGCAAAGCTCCATGGCAACGTTAATCTCTCCGTGATAGAGTTACCGACAATTCTCAACTCTTGAGATGAATAGAGCTCTGACCTCAAACTCTAGCTTAGAATAGAACTCATCTGAACTCAAGTACTGAAGATAAAATTCTTCCTAATCAAGCCCAGTCAGCAATGGACTGCATGAGGCTCCCTTTGAAGTGAGCTCTGCTCCTGGCAAACTGCCAACCGAGCTTGGTTTCAACCGGATCCATCAGCACGAGATTTGATGAAAGCTCACACAGCCCATATCTCCGAGAAACTTGCCATGAGCTAGTGACGCCAAATTAAGGATGATGACATTGTCAAAGCGTCTAGCTTCTTGAATCCTGCAGCTGACGGATCTTGGGAGAATTGTTGACTTCTGTGCAACCAGTGCTTGGGGTATTGCACCGTTGAAATGAAATTGAGGAGGGCTTCATCTTAGATTCTATGGAAGAGGTGTGAAGGCATCTCAGGATCTCGGCATCTCGGTGATATGGACTGCCCATTAATTTAACCCTTAAACGACGGGCTCATAACTTACAGTGGAAATCATCTGTTTTGACACCGTGTGAATTGGTGGATTAAAATAATGCAAAAGCACTCCGATTGAAAATCAAACTATGGCTAAAATGGTCCATTAAGGATGAATTCGTCTCCATTCTGTAGCTAATAATAGGGGCAATTCGAAGGAGATGGGTGGTTTTAGAGCAGACTATTTCAGCAGTTTCGTCGCTTCCCCTCCAAAGCTTCTATGTATTGCATATGTCAATTCTAAGAAAAGTCTACACAAAGCGGAGGTAACTAGGGGGTAGTTCAAATAAGGGAGTTTTCTTTGAAATACACTCTGATTTGTCTTATTAGTGCATGTTAAAAAATAAAAAGAGACATTAGAAGAGAAAGGGATGCTTTTAGTATAGTCCTATAAATAATGACCTTCTAGGAGATTTTTAATAAAATTTTACTAAAAACACATGTTTTTCTAGTAAAAATTTTACTAAAAATCTCTTCAAAGGTCATTACATATAGGTTTAAAATTCTATCTCAGAATGTTAGAGGATTGAATGATCCAGCCGCAATAGCCTCTTTACGACACTATATTAGAAAAAACCCTGTTGATTTTTTGTTTATCCAAGAGCACAAGCTTAGAGGCCAAAGTGCATTAAATCTAGGCAGGGCACTATGGCACCAAGCCACCATCTTTTGCCTTAATGCAAATGTAGGTTACACTTTTAATGGTAAAAATGTTGGCAAAAGCGACGTGGCCTCATTGATAGCACCTAGATGGACTAAACTAATCTCGCAATCAAGAACTATTTGTAGTGGCAGAGTCCATTGGTTTATACTTCACCGCATACCTGGTGGGAACATTAGGTTTGTTAACATTTATCAATTTATGCGCCACATGAGCCCTACCCCCGTCAGGTTCTATGGGAATCTATGGTAAGGGATCTACCCAATTTATGCAGATGGATTCTCTTACGTGACTTCAATATAGTTGAACAAAGGATCGATAAATCCAGCACGTGTGAAAATTCAATGCCCTATGCTGAAAGACTATTATTTAATAGCTTAAGAGAATCTCTGCAAGTGTTTGAACCTTCACTAACTCTGCCATTATTATTGTACTCGTGGAACAATGCCCATTAGCACTCCTCAAGGATCATGGCACAACTAGACAGGACTTACATCTGTACAGACTTAGTAAAAGTATTAGAATATAGGATTAGGGGTGATAATTCACGATCTGACCACTCATTTTTATCACTGGTACTTGAGCTAACCAGTCCCTCTCTATGCCCAAGCTGCTAGATCATGTCATCTGTCCACCTAGATGAAGCATATGCCTTGATTAGGGAAATATGGGCAAAGGCCCCGATATTGGCCTCCTTCTTTAGTAAACTTAAACGTGTTACAAGGTTTTATAGGGGATTCTGCATCCGACACTCTAAGAGCTTTAAAGAATTAGAAGAAGCCTTATGCTCCACCTTAGATCAAAAGACTAAACAACTACAAGAATTGCCCCTTTGTCCTTTACTACAAGAAGAGGTCCGGATCATGAAAGCAAACTTATTTAGCGTAAAGAATCACAAAATAGAAGGACGTAATATTAGATCATGTGCTTGGTGGAGATTCTATAAAGATAAACTATCCGCAAAATTCTTAAAATTTGTCCATAAAACACCCTCCCACTCATCAATCACGAAACTTAGGAATGCCGATGGCGAGACCAAATACAAGCGGGGAGACTTGGACTAGATCTGCACTGAGTTCTACACAAGGCTTTATTCACAAGGAGTCAAAAGCCCTGAATCAATAATTGATAGTGAAAAAATACTTAGTTGTGTTACTAATAAATTCTCCCCTGATATAGCTAACCAACTCAATGCCCCCTCTCCAAAGATGAATTACACCAAGCATTATCCAACATGGTGAAGGGCCGTAGTCCAAGACCTAACAGTGTCACCACGGAATTTTCTTGCTGGTTTTGGGATTTAATAGGAAATGGTTTTTCCTAATGATCCAAAATGCCATATCCTAAGGCTACCTCCCGGTTGGCATGACATCTGGAGCCATAGCTCTTATTTTCAAGGCCAGGGACCATGCAAATTTATCTAATTGGAGGCCTATTACGTTGCTAAACATTTCCTACAAAATATTGGCCAAGGCCCTTTTGACTAGACTACAAAAACTCCTTAAGGAAGTAATAAGCCTGGAACAGACGACCTTCTTACTTTCAAGACATATCCTTAGCAATATTTTATTGCAATATGAGACAATTGAATGGGCCAAAGAATCAAATCAAGATTTAATATTTCTCAAATTAAACTTCACAAAACCATTCGATGTGGTCTCATGGGACTTTTTACTCCAGGTTATGGAGAAGTTAGGTATCCTTGATTCATTCTCTCAACTAGTGTTGATGTTGCTGAGAGATGCATCCACCATGATATTACTTAATAGAAATGCCACGACTCCTTTTCCCATCCAGCAGGGAGTTAGGCAAGGATGCCCGTTGGCACTTTACTTTTTTCTAATCATCAGCGAAGCTTTACACATGGCGGTCTTAGAGGAGCAACACCTAGGGAATATTCATGGCATTCAATTACCAAATAGCAACCTCCAGTAATTGATCTCTCAATTTGCTGATGACACAAGGCTTTCGATACTTGGCAAAGAAGATGCTCTAAATTTTTTTATTTCTCTCATAGATAGGTTCGGCTCAGCCTTGGGCCTTATAATTAATTGGACAAAAAGTGTTGGCTATTGGTTCTCAAGATGTCCTACTCCAACATGGTTAAGTAACTTCAACTTGACTTGGGCTCTTCTAGGGTCCCTCTCCAAGCTGTTAGGTGCCTCCTTTGGCATTACACTTGATACCTAAGTCATAGATGGGTTTCTTGAACAAAAAATTACCAAGAAGCTCAATTATTGGACAACCCAAAGACTATCCTTAGCAAGAAGAGTAACGATAGTCAATGCCATTCTCCTTTCTACTCTATACTACTTCATCGCCATCTGGAGCAGCTCTCTCCAAGTCATCCAATCTATACATGGTAGATTACACAATTATCTCTGGAGTGGGGGAGAGACCCTTCCGCCGTTGAAATGCAAACTCATGAAAGGAAAATCTCATAGTCATGAAACTCTGAGAAGAAAGAGTTGATGAAATCCAGAAAAATGATGGCATCAAAGACTGACATTACTGCAGCAAAATACAGGAAAGATGCGAGGTTGCAAAGCAAACGGTTCCAAGTTGAAGTTACTTAACCATGTTCAACTTGGAACGAGGTTGCAAAGCGAACGGGCAAGCGCAGGAGCTGATGGCGCTACAACGATGGCAAGCAACAATGGGGCAAGGGAGATTCTGATGGCAATGGCAAGGAGTCTAATGGAGATTCTGGCTTGGTTTTGGTTTAGGTTTAGAGTTTTAGGGTGTTAGGGTGCCGGGCAAGCATCTACACCGTTGTACTACTGGCAAGGTCAACAGTCAGGCCAAATGGATGAAAAAGTGTTGTTGCCAATTCAATTTTAGTAGTAGAACTTCTAACAAGCAGTATTGAGTCTCTAAAGTAATAAAATCCCTAAAGTAATATTGATTGTTGGTTCTAGCCTAGCTTGCATACATACATCATGATTGCAAATGACCCTTTCTAATGTAATAAATCTCTCCAATTTTATGTTTCAGACTATTAACAGCCTGGTTCTTTATACAATAGTTATACTATATTCTCTAAGCTCTAAATTCTAAATTCTATTCTATTGCCTCAGTCTCCAATTTTGGTCGTGATCCTAGAAGGATAGGCTAGTCACTGTAGAAATCAGTTGCTTAACTTCTAAAAGGGCCAAACTCCATTTTTTGGGCATCATCATGATTCATGCCAACTCACTACAAATGGATTTTTTTTTCTTTGAAAGTTATTGTATAATCTTTGGTGTGTTTCTTCAACCAAGCTATTTGGGTAGATTAAAAAATATCTATGTTTTCAAAAAATAGAAATTTGAAATTGATTTTCAAGATTTATATACACGTAGAAGCTTTGAATCATTCCATTTTGATTAATGAGATAAAAATTATGAGGAGTTTTAGTTTGTGGACAGTTACGGATTCTCTATTTTATAATGAACTTTGAAGTCCTTTATCTAACTCAATTTTCAATACTTTTTGAAAAAAATACAAGCATAGGATGTAGATTATTTATTACAACATTACGGCTATTGAATTGGCATTTTTCAATTTCATAACTAAATTCTTGACAATTTAGTATTCTGAATCATTTTCTACTTCTTTGTATTTATAATTTTTTTACTATATGTTGTACAATTCCAAGTGATCTAAATTTTTTCATGCATGTGGCCAACTTTCCTTGAAAAATGAGTACAAAGAAGCACCAACATGGACATTTTTTCATACAAATGTGACTTTGTGAAGTGTAGTTGCCTTGTTTTTTGCAGGGCCAAAAAAGAAGATTTATGTCAATTCGAACGCTAATATTTTGCAATACACATGATGGAAATTTCTTAAATTTTTTGCACATCTTCTCAAACCAGCATGCTACAAGATCCTATGGTTACACGTGTCCAAAAACGTTTTCTTTCTAAAATTTGATACTTGTATTAGAAATGGGAGTTTTGGAGTGTTTTTGGTGAAAACATAGTCAAGGAACTTTAGGGGTTAGAAAAGCCAAGAGCACTTGTTAAAGGTCAAATTATTGTTCAAGACCTTTCTTTTTCTCACAAAATTCCAAGGATGAAACAATCTACACTTCTATCTTTTATAGAAAGATTCTTTGTCATCCCCACATAATATCCACAATAATGTTATAGGATAAAGATTTTCAAAGCAACTAAGGTGCAAAACTCTAATCTTTAATGGTGGCAAGTAAATGTAAAAATGTATTTCTATTTTTTGGTGGTTTGCTTTGTATTTCTAGACCACTTATGAATAACTTGGGGTACTATGATTCCAAACATGAATTCAAGTTTTTCAAATTTGATCACTTTGTCATGAGTAATTAATATCTATGTTCTTCTACAAGGTGAAAAATACCATCAACATCTTGAATCAATGTGACTGGTACATTAGAAGAAACCCCTGTTTCTTGTGGCAACGGTGTTTCCATGGACGACTAAAATCTACTATAACATGTCCTACTATTTACATGTTTCTCAGAAACGGGTGTTGATACCTTGTGTTTTCACTCTCTAAAAGCCCGCCATGAGGATGCTACATGACAGCCACATCATCTTTTTTTGTTCGGGCAATGTTTTTTTTTAAAATAAAAAAATCATTATAATGATGTGGCACGTGACGTGCCTCATTGAAAAACACATGTGACATTAATTGTATGAAATAATTATTAAAAAATATTAATGATTTAATTATGTATATTTTTAAACTAAAAATTCCAAAAAAAATAAACAAGAAAATTTGTCAAATTCAGCAAAAATTTACCATCAATCATCAAAAAATGTTTGATGGCAAAATCAAGTAATTATTTAATTGACATTTAGTGAGAATGAAGGGTGGAGAGGTCATGTTTATATTGAAGTCCATTTTCCATCCAAGATTAGACAAAGGATATGGGATAATTCAAGATATATGACAATTTGATTGCAATGCATGTGGATGTTATTTTAGACATCTAGATTTTTTTTCAAACATGTAAACGTTTTTTTAGACATTCTACTTTTAACAGAATTCTTGATTTATATATCTCATTTGGATTGTTTTACTTCCTACCAATCCATTTGTATAAAGCGCTTCTCTTTTCATCTATATTGTGTATCCATCCATTCCCCTTTTTTTACAAAGCTTGCCATGTGGCTGCCTTTCTCTTTTTTTTTTCACATCCAATCTGTATTTTACTTCAATCCAAAGTAACTTACAAAAATTACCAATTTCAAATTCAAAACCTCCAATCGGCACTAACATGACACTCCTATATTTTTTGCAATGTTTTAATAAATATGACCATGTTTTATTTGATGTATAGAAAAACACACATGTCCTTTATGTAACCCACATTTTTTTACTCTAACATCTCCATGTCTTTCCAAACATTGACAAAAAGATTAACTCCCACATGTTCAAAATTCATGACACACCGATGTCAATGAAAATATGACCTTGTTTCTTCAAAGCGCTACTAAAAAGGCAAGTTTCTTATGGTAGTATAGGGGGGGGGGGGGGGGGGGGGATCCTACTATATCAACTTCTAAATGAAGGACCAAATGGTTGTTCAACGTCCAATTGAAAATTTAGATAGTTGCCCACAAAGTCAATCTTTAATGCATCTTTTTCAAAATTTGCCACAAGGTGTAGGCATGTATCATTATCTTTGGTAGGAATATAATTTTTTTTCCAATCAAACGTCAAATTAGAAGTTACATTGCCCATAATTTATAAAGAAAGATAGGTAATTTTAGGCAACGTGTGCAAAATTTCTATTCTACCTCTAAAATTTGAAAAGGACACAATTCATATGATATAAAAAAAACCCATAAATAAACATGCATAGTCCAAAGTCTCTCTCTACAAAGAATTAAAGTTTGTTGACCTTATCAAATAGGATTAAGATTAAAAAATTTCATCTTGCTTCAAATGCTATAACCTTTCAATCCTTATGGTAAAGTTTCTAATAGAATTCTTCAGATTTTCATGGTAGTCTAACACAAATGTATACAATCTAAGCCATAAAAAATTTAAAATATCATTTTTTCACTAGTTTAAAAAGTAGCACTTTTTGACAATTTATGCTAGAAATGTACTTTGGTCCTATAAAGGTTAAAAGAGTGAGATGGTGAATTTAAATTTGCCCAATTTATCCTACACTTTACTACAAGCATTGCTATCTCTATGTGCTAAAATTGACATGCATAATTTTACATCTATATTTGGTGAAACCCTACCGTCTTGTTTTCCACCTTGATGCACCAAGTGTGTCCCATTATTATGGTAAGCCGATCAATTACAACTTGAAGTTCCCACCTTGATGCATCAAGTGTATCCCATTATTATAGTATTCAGATCACTTACAACTTAAATGAAGTAAAAATCTTACTAAGCATAAATTTGGTGTACTTAATATTGATCTGGTAAAATTGAATGTACACTAAAATTGAAATGCTTGCAATTTGAAATTGAATGGTTAATTTTAAAATGCTCTAAATTAGAAAAAATAACTCTTTAGTGGAGAGTTGATTTTTTAATTCTTTCTTCAATTGAATATTTCCAAAAATATTGATTCTAAGAATTTCTGTTCCATTTGTCAAGAATTACACCAAAAAATGACCTCATCATTTATTTAACAGTTTGACTTTGACTTTGATTTCAAAATATTCTCTTGAATTTTCTAAAAAATAGCCTTTACAACATACTAGTCTCCTTTCTATTATTGCTTTTACACATTAGAAATGCAATTTAGGGAATAATTTAGGGCATTTGTGAAAATTCGATAAATTCCTTCAAACTTTAGAGTCTATAATTTGGATGAAGAAAAATTCCATTAGAGTAATGTTTTGTCTAAATATTTGACAATTCATTCAATTGTTCTAAAATCATTAAAAAAATATTTTATATCCAATTTGATGAAATTGAGGTTTTAAATATATTTATACTATGCAAACAAATATATATAAATCTAAAAGAGGATTTGGATATTAAAAGGACTAAGATAGAATAAGCATATTTAAAAATATTTAAAAAAATATATTATCACCCTACAAGTCATTACAAACCTTTGCTACATTTTTTTACACTTATAAAGAATATCAGAAGTCAATAATAAATAATACATGATAATTTTTCAAATGAATTTTTATTAAATTAGAAATATCTTTGAACATTGTAAAAGTTAAATTTTAGCCTAGGTAACGAAGAAGGGTTTCAAATGATGTTTAAGATACAAATTATCTTGAATTTGGAAGATGATACAATTTAAACATATTCTATATGTTCTACTTGGATAGAAAAATTCATAATATACCTATGTGAATAATGTATATAAATACTATAAATTTAAGCATGTAATACATTTAAAAGTCATTAGAAATTATCATTATTTTTTCTAAAATGCAACTTGAAGTGAATTTTAGAAAAAATGTTGTTTAATTGTTCTTATTTGGATGAAAAACCTCTTTAGGCACCTCTTTTCAATACCTTCTATCTTCTATATCTCATGTTGTATGCATTCAATACTTGATCTTATTAAAGAATTTATTTTACAAGCATTCACTATCTAGAAAGGCAAAAAATATTCCATTGAATTCCAAACACATGTACTCATTATTAAGAGGTGAAAGTGGAAAAACAAGGTAAAATTAAAATTGACTTGGGAAGAATATAAATGAATGCCTATGGAATTGAACTTGTATATCTGTACATTCCGTTTAGTAGCAAGCGCAATGCCAGTGTTAAATTATTAGAGCATCACCAACCATTCCCACTGAAGTTCTTCGATTTGGACTTAGGTGTGGCTACCAAAACATTGTGGCCCCATTAGATACCTTGCCAAGGATGCTTGAAGCCCACCCATGCCAAATTGGCACCTCCAAACTGTAGGACACCGTCTACACCAAATGGTTGACTATGAGGCATGGATTTTGTCAATGATTGTTTTATCCTCTTCCGTATTGTTTCTTTTTTATTATTGAGCTCACAACTTCTTCTTATTCAAATTCCAACCACATTGTAGCCACCATATAACATGCGGGCCAACCTGCAAGTCATTAATTCACATTTTAACTTATTAAGTTGGGTTGTAAGGGCAGGGATGACTAGAGGATAGAAGGAGCCTAGAAGGTGCATGTCTTGGGCCACCACATTTCTCTAGTCATGTTTTGGGGGAATAGGTAGCGATGCTCTTAACTTTGAATTCATTTATAATAGTGATTTGTAAGGTGACTTTACTTCTCTCCTTCTACTCCTTACAATTGAGCTTCATATGTAAAGTTATATTTCCAACATTCCAAGCCTTGAGGTCTATTTGCTCATATTGGAGTTTGTCTAGTCCTTCTTTCTTGTTGTACACACGTCGCTATATGCATGGTTGCATTTGGATCTTTTGTTGTATTCCCTAAGAACATAACCCAAAGCATGGCCACCCTTGCACACAAGAGGTTGACACGAGAGGTTTGACACTCCAGTCTAGTCTGCCAAATAATGGTCCTTGAAATCACTATACATCCTAAGTTTAGTTGTTTTATCCTGTATTCTATCTGATAAGTGGTCAATCAACTATTTATGGATCGTATTTGGTGAGCAAAGGTGAGGGAGAAGCAAATTAAAGGCCCTTCAAAATCAGATGGAAAATTTGAGTGTGACCTTGCTTTGATGAAGGTATGTTGTGGCTTGAAGAATTCGGCTGTTGTGTTGGAAGTTTCATTGGTTTGGGCAATGAATAGAAAATGAATGGTTGCAACTTATCTTGAGTTAATTATGTAACGACTAATTATAGTGTCCCATGAATGACTTTATAAAATATTGTAGAGACTAGAATCATGACTAGAATGCACCTATTTATGTGAGTTTGATTTTTTGGGTTGGCTTTGGAGCATGAGGGTGGTCACTATGGAAATCTCTCTTTGGGGCACTATGTAAATCATTTTTGTACCTCTAAATGCCCTAAGGCACCAAATTCTAGTGTCAAAAAAACTTTGAAGTCAAATGAAACCTAAACAAGTTACTATTTTTAATATTTAATATTTTTGAAAATTTATTTCAAAGTCTAGTTTTAGCATCAAAAATCCAATTTTGAAAATAGATTGACTATGATTTTTCTATTCAAGATTTTTTGCAAGGATGTCCATTGCAAATCTTGATTTTCAAGTGTTGAGGACTTTTGGAAATGAACCTCAAATACATTAGATCTTGGAGGAAAAAATCACATTAGAAATTCATTTAAAAAATTGTAGAGTAGATTTTGAGAAGTTGTAATTTGATTGTAGTTACACATGTTATGCCTGTATGCCCACTTTAACCTCATATTTTTTGATGACTAGTTCTTTAGATTTGACATGTGAAAAGAGGATAAAAGTCTTCAAATCACTTTTATAGTTCTAACACCCTCATGATCAAACATTATAATCTATCAATTCATAAGTGATATCATTGTGATTTCTTTTTCTATGGATCTCTATGTTTAGTTTGAATTTGTATGGTTACGGTTACAATTGAAAAAAACTTGAAAAAACTTATTTAAATGTTGATTTTTTGTTCAATTTAGAGCAAATTCCAAGAAGCTTAGAAAAGGCCTTGGGCATTTAGGGGTTTGAAAAAACCTAAAGCACTTGTTGCATTTCAAACTATTATGCAAGATCTTGCCTGTTCACACAAAATTCCAAAGATGAACATCTTGCAATTTTGTCTTATTCATAGAAGGATTCTTAACCCCTAAAGGACCGAGTTTTTCTTCCAGGGTGACATTGTCAAAAAGTTGGGATTTAGGGTATGTTATTCAAAAATGAAAATTAGAATTTGTTTTTGAAACTTTAACCGTATTAAACTGAAGTTAAATATTATACAAAGGTGTGAAAAAAATTTCATCCCATTTGACCACGCGGATTGAAAGATTATAACATTTGAAGTGAGAAAAAAAACAATTTTTCATTGCTGCGAAACAAGGTCAGCAGACTTTGGGCCCTCTTGGAGTAAAATTTTTGCACTACACAAAAATGAAAATTTTGACCATTGATAAGTATATGATGTTGATTACACTCATGAAAATTTTTAGAAGCAACGGAGATGTCTAGCTTATAATAAATCACCGTGCAATGCAAAGAGGTAAAGTGAGTTGGCATTACACTAATCATTTTTTGATGATTTCTTGTGCAATGAAGAAATTTTTTATTTGAAATCCAAACGGTGAAAACTTAGAGATGAACATTTGGAGTATGTGGAAAAAATTTAAAGAGTTTTGACTTCATAGATTGCAAGATAATAGGGCTTGAAGTTAGAAGATAGTGTTTTTTCTTGAAGTTGCTCCAATATAGGTAATAAAGTTTACCACTTCTTAGAATTTGATTTGAAGACTAAAATTTGTTTTTGTTTTGACAATTGTTTGCCATATTTGATTAGTTTCATACATGTCAAATTTCAAAAGTTGATGAGCTTTTTTGCAAAAGATTCTCCAAAGATTCTCAAATTGCCTAAGCTGCCCTAAAAGGTCAGGGCAGCATAACTTTTGATCCGGGCACCCGATTGGAAAAAAGATTAGTTTTTCATTAAGGAGGTGCATATTTACACATTGTGTCCAAATTTCATGAACATCCAACCAAATATGACTTTGTAAGAACCTACCCGAGATTTCTTGCGTACGTTGAACGGACACTTGGTCCTTTAGGGGTTAATCAACCATTGGACACACATTACAAGGTTACTACAGTATTGATAGAGTAACGTCCTTCTAAGATTAAATATTCAATAACATGCTTTTTCACACAAAATTCTAAAGATGAATATTTTGCAACTTTGGCTTACTCATTGAAGGATTTTTAGTCATCTAGATCAGACAATTGTTACAAGGTTAATTACAATGTTGATAGAGTGATGTCCTTCCAAAGTTAAGTATTTTGATAACATTGATCTATGCTAATAGTGCATATGATTCTAAGTCAACAAAGTCACTATTTTAAATTAATGGAGGTTGAAATATCTATTTTGTACCAATTTCTAAAAGAATAAATTTTATGGTGATATTCATTTTCTTGGTAATGCTAAATTTCTTCCCTCATTATTTGTATGAATTCTTGCATTTCTTGTAAATTTTGATTTTCTTCATTGTGGATGTATATTTTAAAATTAATTACATTTAGACTCTTTCTTTGGTAATCTTGTATTTTATTTTAACCCCTAAAGGTTTTTGACTATGTTTTCACCAAAGACGTTCCAAAACTGCCATTTCTAATACAAGTATCAAATTTCAGAAAAAAAACATTTTTGGACACATGTAACCATAGGATCTTGTAAGGTAGAAGGTCTAGAAAGCACCCATCTAAGGGAAATCAGGCCTTTCTGGAGATCTTGGAGGACTTCAATTTTTTTGCCCTTTTTTTCAGTGGAAGAGAATTTGAAGATGGCGCTCTGCTGATTTTTTCAGAATTTTTGGAGTCAGAATGAAATTACAGCAAATTTTTAAAGGCTAATGTTAGTAGGGCTCTATTCTTGTTCCTAGATACTGCAATAATGAACAAGACAACATGCTGGAAAAGATCAAGTGGTTGTAAAAACCAATTAATAGGATGGATAAAACCGTTCATGCAAAGCTTTTAAAGCATCCAACACAAGTCAGAAATTTAGAAATTCTCTAGTGATTTAATAATCATGCAAACTACATCTTCTGATTCGAAGTGCTGTAACTTCTGCATCCAATGTTCAAATTCAATAAAATTTGTTGGAGAATTTGAGCTCTTTCTTCTAGTTTGTGTGGTAAAATTTTCAGGTGAATCCAAGATTTACTGATTTTTTGGAAGCCAATCTAAGTTCGCAGTTTCCATTTGACTCCTTCAAATTGCATTTCATGACTGCAACTTCGGGGGCTTGAATCTCCTTCATCCAAAGTTTTTTTTAAATAAAATTTGTTGTATTATGTTTGCCTTGAAGTGTTATTTTTGTGGAAAAAATTTCATGTCAATTGAAGTTGTCTTGAATGTTTGGGAGCAATTCAAACTTTAAAATCCCGACATTTTTTATTTACAGTGAACTTTGGCAGCTTGTTACTTCTTCATAAAATGTCCGTTTCCAATAAAAGTTTTTGGAGAAGTTGCGCATACTAGTCTAATTTGTGTGGTTAAAATTTCAGAGCAATCCAAGAAGTATGAGTGACTGAGAGGCATTTTAGTAAAAGAGAGTTCAGCTACAGATGTTCTTTTTGCAATTTCTAGACATTTCAAAGCCATTTTGCAGACCTTACCAGATTTAGGTTCTTACTGTGAGTAAAATCAATCATGATAGTGAACCATCTCACTTGTTCCATAGCCTAAAATCATTCACATGGGATGGCAGTTCTTCATCGCAAAAAGTTAATTCCATTTCAACACCCATGTGCACTGTTTTAGAGCCTTTTGTAGGGGTGGTTCTTAAAGCCTGAGCCATTTTACAGCCTCCTCCTATAGCAAATGTGGATTGCATGATATTAGTGTTTGAATTGAGAAAAATCCTTTTTTTGTCCCTGCGAAAATCCGGGCAGCTGCACTTCACAAGGTCACATTTATTTGACAAAATGTCTCAAACGGTGGTTACTCTGTGGATTCATTTTTTAAGTCAAGTTGGCTATATGCTCGAAAATTTTCAGACTATTTGGATTTGTACAACATATAGGAAAAAAATAGTAAGTAGAAAGAAGTAGAAAATGATTCAAAACACCAAATTGTTAACAATTTAATCATAGAATTACATTATGCCAATCCCAATGGTTATAATGTTGTAAAGACCTATCTACACTCACTTTTTCTTTTTCTTTTTAAATATTGAAAATTGAGTCAAATAAAGAACTTCAAAGTTTATTTTAGAGTAGAGATTCCATACCTACCCTCAAACTAAGAATCCTCATAACTTTAGACTCATAGATCAAAATGGAATGATTCAAAGCTTCCCGCGTATATATAAATCCAAAGAACCAATTTAAATTTAAATTTTTTTTAAAGTAATTTTTAAAGAATTTTTTTTTGCTGCCCGGGCTGCCTGCCGAGCATTGAAAATCACTTATCATGCAATAATTTTTTACTTATATAATCAAAAGCTATGAAAATTGTTGGACCTTAAAACTAATCCTTGGGAGAATGTTGTGTGAAAATTTCAAAGAAAAAAAATAAAATCTTCGCTCGTAGTGAGCTGTCCAAAAAAGCTATGTTCTCAAAAAAACATGTTCAGTGCTTTAGGGATTAATTAGATAGCCTTAGACCTTTGTTACAATAGAGACTAACACTTGTCCAAACGTGGATGGTAATTGCTCCAAGGCTATCAAAATATTCTATTTGGCCTCAATCCTAATATGTCTTGCAAAGGCCTTTGAAATGTAATGTAAGTTTTGTCATTGTTATCCTATATTCCACTTAGTCATTGGTTAATTGACTATTTATAGGACACTTTTTCTAGACAAGGATATAAAGCAAGAAATTTGAGTTTTTTTCAAGAATAGATGTAAAATTTGAGCTTGTCAAATTTGATGTCAAAATTCACAAGGAAGGGTGTGGATGCTCTTATAGTGCAATTGCCTTAATTGTACATATGGATGCATGACTATAATTGGATGTTGAAGCAACAACTTGAGGACATATTGATAATTCAAGATTGCCTTATCTATTATCTATTTGTATAATTTTTTATATTAATAATTATTGTAATGAATTTTTTTATTTTAAAGGTGCATAAAAATGTACAATGAAAGGTGAATAGCCCCGGTTCTATAAATATCTATAGAATGGATTCTAACCTAAATTATATATTTCTTAAAAATAAAATGAGAGGATCAATTTTATAAGATCTAAAATGAGCACTTTGAAAATATGTTAAGTTTGTTTTATCCTTCCATAATATACATCTTAAAGAAAATTTATAATCATCTATCAACTGACAACAAGATCCAAAGAAACAGATAAAGCAAATAGTTAATATTTGGAGTTGTCCATTATAAAATTTTCTTGCATTTGTGAACAAATTGGTACAAAGATATATTTTATATAAGCAATTAATTGTGCATGATACTCCATATTTGCAAATGCTTTTGTAGATGACATTTGTATATTATAAATGAAAAACATTAGTGAAAACTGATTGTAAAAAAAGGCAATGCTATTTAATTAACAATTAATATTTTGAATTTGTCATATAATTACAATATTTATCATTATCAATCTAAATATCCAAATTAGGATTATTTGAAAATATTAATTACAAATTCATATAGGTTTCAATTTTGAAGTCAATCTCATTTGAAACAAGATACTGGACAAGATACCAAGGACTTGCCTAGAAAAAAATTTCATTTGAGTATTTGTTTGGTTTATGTTTTTTTTACTATTTCAAATGTACATATTTTTATACAAAAATAAAAGCGCATTACATTCTAGATGAAAGGAAAAGGTGATTTGATTGCATTCTTCTTTGACTACAATTTGCTACCTTCTCTAAAATAATCGTGTAGTCACTAGAAAATCTCTCTTTTTCATATATATGTTTAATAGGAGGGGTGCTATTATGTGAGCCTACAATTATAAGTTCATAAGCCTAAAAGTCTATATACGTATGTTATAAGTGTTTATATTATAGAAGACTTTCTTAATTAGAGGCATTAGATGTTTTTTGAGGGCATTGGGGGCATCAGATGTTTTTGGCTTGTTCCCCATTTTGTGAATCAGTTAGTGGTAGTTAGAATAAATTTTAACGCCTAAAGTCCCAAGGCCTCTTTTCCATCAAAAACCACTCAAAACTACCATTTCTATAGCAAAGAGCAAAAACAAATTAAAATGTTTTTTAGCATATCTAACCGTAAGATCTTGTACTGGACTAGTATAGAAATGTATGGAAGAAATTTCACAAACTTTGACCGCGTAGATTGCAAGATATTTGTGTTTGAGTAAAAGAAACAAGCTTTTTTGCATGTTGCTCAAATACATATTTTGGCTTTGAACCTTCTTAACTTAAAATTTTTGCTCTATTAATTTTCAATTTCTTATTTTATATGATAAAAAATTGAATTGAGAGTCCAGGAAAAAACTCAAAAAAATTACGCTTAGTTTTCACACACTAAAAAAATTGTTAAATAGAAGTGGGTTCAAGATTGAAGGAAAATTTTAATTATTAATAGCTCTAAAATGGAATTGAAATACACTAATTTCAACGGTGAAATTGTTCTAATAAGAGGTCTTAATCTTATTTAACTTTTTTTCTTGGAAAAATTGTGAAAATTGAGGTCAAAAATAAATCCTACAAGTTATTTTTTCAAGTAGATGCTGTGATTGCCCAAAAAACAAGATTGTCCATAACTTTCACATAAAAAATACAAATGGAATGAATCAAAGCTTCCCTTGTACACAAAAATAAAATCTATACCAAAAAGAAAAATTCTACTTAAGTTTCTTTGAAGTTTTTTTATTGCCTGCCAAACTAAAAAAGGGCTTTTTGTGCCATAACTTTGGCTACCAGTCTTTGATTGAAATAAAAATTATATTTTCAAAAAGCTAATGCGTTTTTCTATCTTCACAAAAAAATTCAGAAAATCAAGATAAATATTGAGGCTGTAGGAGCTTGCCCAAAATCCATTTTGTCCCCCAAGAGGACAATGGGACTTTAGGGGTTAATTTTTTTTATAAATATTTAAATAAAATAAAATAAAAAATAATTTTAAAATTTTAAAGAAAAAAACATATTGTTTTTAATATTATTATTATTTGACGTGGCGATTACTTTGCCCCGTCAGCTTTCTACTATAGCCGAGTTTCCTCAATTCGAGAACTCGGGGGAATTCATAGCCCTACAGACCGATTGAATTTCATCTAATGGTACCTATGTTATAGATATCTATATTATAGATGTTTATGCTACAAGCACCTTCAATCATTGTAGAATAATTACTTATACCAAGGCTCAAGGCTCACATGCTTGCATTTCTACACTCATATGCTAGCATTGTTGTGTTCATTAGTAGAAGAAGGAAGAATTTAAGCCCCATATTTAGTGCACAGTTGCATATTGTATTAAAAGTTAGGTATTTTAAAGAAAAACTTTGTTTACGACATACTTTAAAATACTTTTTCTAGAGTCCTACAATATATTGTATCAATTCAATTCAATTTTTGCATGCCCTTTCAACAATCATTTGTAACCCTTGAAGTTCTTTGACAATTTTTCACAAAAAATGTCCAAGTCCACCATTTTCTAGTACATTGAAAATAATTGAAATGTATAAACACTTTTCAAACTTTCAACTATAAAAATTAGTATTAGGCCACTACAAGAATCCATAGAAAGTTTTTTAGACCATTTCACCATGTAGGTCGTGAGATTTATAACATTTTAGGTTAGAAGAAAATAAATTTTGGGCCTTGTTTAGCATGGTGAACTTAGTTTGGTTCCAATTTGTGGAGAAGGAAGCACTATCCAACTTTGGGAACTTAAGCCATTAGATTGGTAGTTATATTATTTATTTGCATACCAATTTACAAAGATAATAGAGGTTTCTAATATACACAAAAAATCATTCACTGTGAGGATGTCAAAGAAGCTACATAATTAAGATTTCAATTTTATTTAGAGAATTCATTTCTTAAAAGAATCAAAATTCCAACAATCAATACTATTTATTTATTTTAATCAACTACAAAAAATTTGAATGGAGGTGGGGATCTCATAAATTTACACTAAAATTTGTACTAGTGATTCAAAAAAATTAGAAAGAAATTAAATTTTTTTTAAGACTTCCATTTTAAATGCATTGAGTGAAAAAAAATTTCAACAAAAATTATTTTTCTATATTATTATGAAAATGTATAAAAAAAATTTAGTCCATTCAATTTCCTAGATTACAAAATATAAGCATTTAGAGTTAATGAAAAACATTCACAACTTACTTGATGCTTGATCTTTCTATTAGCGTTGACGAAATTGTTCCTAAACTTTTGAGCCCCATAATTTGGGGTACCAGATTAGAAAATAAGTGATATCTTTAGAAAGCTAATAGAAATGTGATTCTCTAGTAATACTTTTATTTTTCTTTGCTTTCATATTACGTCATATGAATCTATCTAAGTTTTCAAAAAACTCCTCAAGAGTTGAAGAACTTTAGAGGTTAAAAGACACCCTCTATTGTATCATTTCAGAAAATCATTGCATGTCCTATTAGCATTTAAAAAGATAATATTAAATATTAAAATAAAATAAAAAAAAATTGCAAGCCATGGGGGGTATCCTTCACTAATGGTTGCTAATAGGAAATCTCAATATTTGGCTATATCTTGCTACATCTTGCTTCAAGTGTGAATTTGAAGAAATTTTTGTAACTTGCAAGAAATGAGGTGTCCATAAAGCATTCTTTTGCACTTCTATTCTCCTTTTAAAAGTATAGGTCTCCACAAGATATTTTTCATTTTATTCTCTTTTAAATGCAAGAAAAAAACAAATCAAATCCCAAGTCAATTAGTATTTTTTGAAGTTTTATAGAATTAATTATAAATTTTTAAAGTGCAATCATTTTTTTTTACTTTCATTTAGATATTCTTTTTGACCATTTAAAATCAATTGGCCAAAGAGAAAAAAATTTCAATAATGTAATGATTGAGTAGCATTGTTGACTTGCAATATACTCATTATATGCAACCAACTTGACCATTCAACATTGGAAACAACATTCTACTAATATAATTTACTATTTGCTTGTCTTAAGATTTACCATAATTGTCATGGTGGTTTGATTGGTTTGAACACAACACAAACAACACTATTAAGTAACCTTAATTTTTAGATATGTAATATCCACAACCATTTAGGTAGCCAAAAAAAAAATCCACAATCACTTAGATAGACAAAAGAAAAAGGTATAGAACAAAAGAAGAGGCATTGACTCCCAAGCACTAAAAACAAAATCAATAAGATGTCACACATCTAGTGTAATAAATTCACATGAAGGTATTAGTACCTATAATTGTTACAAATTGCAACTAAGCATATGAATACTATTTGATGTCAAGTTTATTTTTTATTGAATCATATTGGCAAGTGAAAGGGGATTCCAACATAGTTTTCAATGCATTAGTCAATATATTAACAAATTAAGATTTTTCGAAGTGCCAATGATAAATATACCATAAATCAATATTATACTAGACAATAGATTTTAATGTTCAAACTTTGTAAATCCTCAAAATTGATTTTGTCATTTTTGTCAAGAATCTAAATATGACATATTTTGGCCATGATGGTTTTGGGTGTATTTTTTTCAAGTGGAAAATATTGTACTTGTGTGAAAACATTGAAACTTAGCATTGAGACTATCGCTAAGGTCAATCTTGGATTGTGAGGCAATAGAAGCCCTTTCCAACGATAAGGTCCAACAAACTGTACTTGAATTTAATAGACAATTTATTTTCATAGACAAAAAGAGATATATAATAACCCAAAATTTGAAATCTTAGGATCTATAGTTGTCTTGCATCCACCCCTAAAATTTTCTTACATTAGAAGCTTACATTTATTTATTTTTATCATTCTAGATGAAAAATACAATATTTATTTCATAGGATCTTAATCATTCTTTCATATAGAATAAATTCAAATTCAAATAAATTCAAATAATTTCCGTATGCGACATTCAACTTCTCAAAACACTATTTTTTTTCCAAGAAGATGCCTATGAATGATTGACAAGTTGGATGAGAAGTCAAATGAGAAGTTGCTAATCTCAAAGGACCAAATCATAGGCAAAACTATCCATTGAAAAAATGCGACGCATCTAGTTTCAATTACCTTCCTCCCTTATTATAAATAAATAAAAGTTGTTGATTTAAAAATATAATTCCCCTCCCCTCCCTCTGACACCATTGATCTTAAAAAATAAGAATTACAGATATGGATACGGATATGGGAACATTTTGAGATACGATATGAGATACAATACAATACGGATATAAATATAGATACATACAAAAATATATGGATATGAAATATATAAGTCATTAATCCATATTGTTTGCCCAAACATGTTGGTTTAAAAAATATAAGTATGGTTAGAGGGGAGGGGGGTATTAAATAAAAAAATAACTACATAGAGGGGGAATTAATTTAGAATGAGCATTGTGCCTCACTATACGTTCAAGATACACATACACAATCTTTTTTTTGTAAAAGACTTGTACTTTAGAGTTGATTGTAAAGGTCATCTCTAGTTGTAAATAGTGGTGTCACAGGAAGGTTTAACTAAGAACAATACACAAGAAACACATAACCAAATTCCATCAAATTCTATCAAATTGCATTGCACACACTTTATGATTATCTCTATTGAGTTTCTTTAGTTTCTAAAATGTACTCCAACTATAAATAGGACAATATGTGACCCTACTTAGTTTGCACTACCTCCTATAGCTATCATAAAAGATGCTTACCTACATGCCGGTTGGAAATCCTCACTTGTAGTTGGACAAAAAACTGAAATTTGTGCAAATGACCTCTAGGTGTAAAGCAAAGTATCCCATTCCCATGACCTCCAAAGCGAGGCTCGCCCTTGGGACACACGCAATGGGACCATGAGAAAAAAAATTCTCCCCAAAGTTCAAAAGAGGGCCAGAGCGGCAGCTCAAGAGCCTTCCGTTTGAATGCCCCACCAAATCCAATAATATGTCAGAAAATCAAAAGTCAGAGTGGCTAGAGAACCAACATCCAGATAGGAGTGTCAGTTGAAAGCCACGCCATGAGCGTCTACAGCAGCACCCGAAATGAACGGCCAGGATGCGCCGTCAGACGCATCGGACGGCCGGCACGCTCACAGGACTGGCACCCAGCGTCAACTAAAGCCCCGGCGAAGCGCCGCCAGCGGGCCATGCCCCCGCGGGCTGGCGCACTAGGGTTTAGGAAGGGGGCCCCGCAACCGCTCGGCTTCCTGGTCGACTTGAAGTCCAGGGCTCGGGACGTCTAGAGCCTCTTCCTCTCCTTTGTCTTCCAGTGAAGTGGATTGCGCTTTTTTACGTTTTTTGCCTTGTTGTGGTTGCTGTAGCTTTGGTGGTGAGGGAGCTGTCGTTTGTCAGTTCCGCAGAGAGGCGTTGGTTGGAGGGGGTCTAGCGCACCAGCAGCCATGGCGGACGAAGGAGCGACGCTCTCGATGGCGAACCTGAGCATCTCCGAGGGCGAGAAGAAGCTGGGCAAGGTCAAGTGGTTCAACAGCAGCAAGGGTTTCGGCTTCATCACGCCGGACGAGGGCGGCGAGGATTTGTTCGTGCACCAGACGTCCATCCACGCCGAGGGCTTTCGCTCTCTGCGCGAGGGCGAGGTGGTGGAGTTTCTGGTGGAGTCGAGCGACGACGGGCGCACCAAGGCGTTGGCCGTGACGGGCCCCGAAGGCGCTTTTGTGCAGGGTGCGAGCTACCGTCGCGACGGGTACAGCGGCGGAGGCCGCACTGGTGGTGAGGGCGGAGCCGGTCGAGGGTTCGGAGGAGGTGGCGGCCGGGGTCGGGGCCGCGGCGGTCGTGGAGGATTCGGCGGTGAGCGCCGGGAAGGCAGTGGTGGCGGCGGCGACCGTTCGTGCTACAATTGTGGCGAGAGCGGTCACATTGCCCGCGACTGCCAGAACGAGTCGACCGGCAACGTGAGGCAGGGTGGCGGTGGCGGCGGCAACCGGAACTGCTACAACTGTGGAGAGGCTGGACATTTGGCGAGGGACTGCACCCCCGCTGCCGCTGCGTAGACGGCGTTAGTGGAGGGTTTGATGGGCTGGTATTTTTCTGAGACGAGAGATGAGATGTCCTCTTTGAAGAAGGATGGTGGGAGGGCAGCCCTGGACTCAACAGTGGTGACCGCGTGCCGAGTGTGTCGGTCCCCGCGTGCCGGTGGTGTAATTTGTGGCAGACAGGAGGGTGTTGTGCTCCGTTGAGTCTTTGTTTTTGAATGGCTTTTCTTCTTCGGGTTGCGGTCTTCTCATGGATGTGGCGAGGGTTTATCGTCTGCACTGAGTCCTGCAGCAGAGTTGCGGGTGTGATGTATTATCCAGAAGCTTTTATGAGTTCTGTAATTTTTTTGTTGTGTGGATGGCGAGCGTCTTTGCCGCATTGTGATGGCGGTGGTATGACTCCTGTTGGAAGGATAGTTTTAGGGCTGGTCTGGTTGATTAGTCCGAGAGCTCTTGCGCCGCGTTGGAGGAGGGTCTGCAGGTGCGGGCAGGCCGAGGAGTTGGAGGGTTTATGTCGTGTCAGGGGTTTGAGAGTAAGCCGGAGCGTTACGTTTGTCAAGTCAATCTGAAGCTTGGTTTGCTGATTGAAAGCCCTATGAAATGCAATACAAACTCAGGAAGGTAATCTTTCGAGTAGACAATTTTTTTCCCACACATCGTGAGTGTCAAGTTTTGTTCATGTTTGAGATGGGATTGATTGTGTACAGTGCAGCTGTTTTTTGTGGATAGTGTTTTGCCGTTACTGTTTTCGTTTTTCGATTCGGATCTATTTGTCTTCTGGGTTTATCCGGGAGGTCTGGGCGACTCCGCATTGTTGGACGCCTTCGGGGTCTGTTTGCGTCTGTGAATCTTGCATCGGTTTATGTTTGTGGCTTTTCTACTACAATTTATTTCATGGCTCCTAAATCCTTTTCGAGTCCACTGTCTGTACGTAGCATGTCGTCGTCATGTATTTCTCTTGTGATGTCCAATGCCGAACTCTCGAGTGATGAACGAGTTCTGTTGACGTTCGAATTCTTAATGTTGCATCCTTGTAGGGTATGTGATTTTTACTGGAAATCGGGGAAGTTGAAAATCTGATTCTGTATTTGTGGTTGTGTCTAGCACCAATTCATATTACTCTAGGTGTTCAATTCTCTGCAGGCAATACGGTAGTCTGGTGAAATGGAGGACTCCAAGCTTCCTTACAACATAACAGTTGTTTTCTGTAGAATACAGAGGAGTCTTGTACAGTAAACAAAATATCATCTAGAGGTTTAGAGACCTTTTTTTATCCACGAAGATATCTTTCTGGACACAATAATTCTGTGAAACCTTCATTTCTGTCTGTCTTCTACAATCTTTGGAGTAGTCTGCCTATCATTTAGAGCAGCACGCACGTACTCATGATGTCTTCTGGGAAGTTCAAAATCTTTACAAGGATTGATGTGGAATTAGAACTTGCGATTGCGTTCTTTGAAATTCCGCAAGTAGTAAGTGCAAGGACAGAGACAAAAGTTTTCAATGACTTGGATCTTGAATGATTGGAATAGACTACTTAGGGTGGACTTCGAATTGCCGGTGAAGTCTGCGGACTTCGAAGTTTTTTGGAGTCTCGTGTTGCCTTCGTTGACACTAGTATGCCCTGTGCCGTTGCCACAGACAAAATATGACACATATGCCGTTATGACACATAGTTAAGCCCTAAATGCCCGAGGCACCAAATTTTGAAGTCGAATAAAGTCTAAGCAAGTCGCTATGTTTAGTAGTTTATATTCTCGAAAATTTGTTTTTAAGTTCAGTTTTAGCATCAAAAATCCAATTTTAAAAATGTTTGATTATCATTTTTCTATTCAAGGTTTTGTGCAAGGGTGTGTATTGCAATCTGACTTTCTGTAGTGTTGAGGGCTCTTGGAAATAAGCGTTGGGTACATTAGATTTTGGAAAAAAAATCACATTAGAAATTCATTTAAAAAAATTGTAAAATATATTTAAAATTTTTTAAAATTGATTGTGGTTATGCATGTTAGTTCTTTCTGTTCATATTTTTTTGGTGATCAAATTCTTAGAATTGACACGAGAAAAGAGGATTGGAAGATTTCAAATTACTTTTTGCAGTTATGATCAAACAATACAGTTATATTTTAAATTAAATTGATACTCCTGTCTCAAAACGATTGTCCACAATTTTGTTGATATTTTTTGAGCCAATTTCATTGAGCATATAGTAGTGAAAAATATAATTAAGAAAGGTTCTAATTTTTATATGACTACAATCAATGAAGAACATTGCATGTGTTTATTACAACCAAAATAAACTTAGCCACAAAGAAACATTTTTTTGGCTTACTCAAAACAATGTTAAAAGAATATGACATTGAAAGTAAAGAATCATTTGAGGATGGAGGAAGTACAATTTATCTAATGTTGGCTTTTTGTTCAATTTAGAGCAAATTCTTACAAGTTCAAAAAAGGCTTTGGGCATTTAGGGATTATATGAAATATTTAATCTATAAAAGCTTTGAATTTTAATATCCTTTATGCACGATAGAGTACAAGTGCAAGGACGTTGTTTCAAGGACTTTGTTGATATGAATAGAGAGCTTTATGCATGAAGGATTGCAAGGGCTTTGTTGTGGTATGAGAAGAAGCATTCTAGATACCTATAGAAAGTCATAACCCCTAAATGCCCAAGGCACCAAAATATGGTGTTTGGAAAAGTTTGAGAGTATGTTGAAGCTAGGCATTTTGATATTTTTTCAATCTTTCTCATGGAGAACATGCGGAGTGAAGTCTACTTCGATGTCCAAGTTAAATTCATTGCATTCAAATTTCGATTTTTTGTAATAGAAGCTCAATTGCAACTATGTCCACTAGACATTGAAAAGTAGTCTTCATTTGCCTATGACATGCTGCTGTATCAATGAAGTGTCAAATAATGGAAGAGCAGATCGAAAACAAAGGTGGGCGATCAAATGTAAGGTTCTAGTCTAACAAAAGCGAGAGTCCTAAACATAGTTGAAGTTGGTCCAATGAAAAGTACTTAGGATATGCTTCACCTAAACATGAAGTGCAAGTTGTAGGGCAACGGTTGTCCACCTAAATTTTCTCCAACTCTTAGGGTTTAGTAGATAAACCTTGCATCTAATATAAAGCAAGGCATGCATAGAAGGCTTACGAAGCAAAATGTCAAGACCTAAATATGCAAGAGTAGTGGAGAGATGGGCCAGATTTTAGCAAGAAGCTAGTGAGAGCCAGATTCTAGAAATTCTAAGTTTTTGTGTAGCACCCATTTGAGAAAGCTTCCGTCACCAATAAATTGTTGTCCATTTCTTGAGTAGCCTAGTCCATCTGCACATTGCTAATTTTTTTGTTAGATGGAAGCCATTCTTGGTGGGGGTGGCAGACATGTAAAGGATTACGGTGCAAGGTTTGGTGTTGCAATTAACAAGGAGCTATAGCAGATTGTGTGGCTCAATCAAAATGGTGGACATGGACTACAATGCAACACAAAGATAGAAAAAGAACATCCCAAGTTAGAAAAAGAAGACGGAGAATTCAAGTCTTACAATGAAGACCATGAAGGGAAGCGCTTCTGGTCGTTTAGCACTTCCCCTCATGCACGAAATTAGAGTTATCACGTTGAAGAAGAGACAAGAACTTGCGGTAGAGAAGAAAATTTCATAGAAAGTAACCGTGAAGTGCAGCTATTGGATTCTAATGGAATACGACATAAACCTTACAAGTTGATAATAGTGGAAGGTATGAGGTTTCTTTATCTTCCCCAAGTAAAGGATAAGCTCAAAAAGAAGAAATACTTATGACACTCGCATCTTGTATAGGAGCAACGATGAGCAATGGATGAAGAAGACAAGATTAGTAGAAGTAGCAGCTTCAATTTTAGCCAAAGACAACCAATATACAGACATCAGCCCTACAACAAGGTCCCGTAATTGATGCATCACCTACATTCACTGGCTAGAGGGAGGAAGAAGAAAACGCTGCTATTATCGCCGCCATCGCCATTAATTTCTGTAGTGAACGAGAACTTGAGAGCAACCGCAACATCAACAAGAAAGAAAGTCGGCATGAGGAAGGAAGGAACGACCACATACAAGGCAACTCGTACAAATAAGGCCAATACATCTGCACATTGATGGGCGAATAAGGGAGCTAGAGTGTGATACAACAAAAAGATGGAGTTGCTATAGGCGAAATTGAACTAGGGAGCGGGGCGGTAGCAGAGACGGCACCCAAGACTAGAGTGGAGCAAAGGCGGCGGAAATCAAAAGAGCGGAGGTACTAACCTTCAATAAACAAAAAGCGGAGACGGAGATAGTAGGAGCAAAGGCAACTTCATGTAAGGAAACAGGAGTGGGAGTAGAGGCGGCATCGATAGTGGGAACAGGAACACAGGTGGCAAACTTTGATGGAACGCAAGTAAAGGAGCAGTTGGAGGTTCTAAAGGCGGCAATTACACAATAGATAAGAAGAAGCATATTTTTAATGTCTGGGGGCTCAAAAAACCCTAGAATGAAGCGCCCTACCCCTGCCAACGGCTCTTCCATCCTAGTTCGGGTAAGCCTTGCTTGGCTAAACTAGAGATTTAGGGATACTAATTTGAAATTCACTAAGAATCTAGGGGTATGCATGTCTTTGTATTTATATGCCAACACTCAAAATGTCTAGTACATTATCAAATTAGGTAGAAGAATTAATATAAAGAAAGTTCTATTGGATTCTTTGGAATTCATCTTAAGAAATGAAGATGGTTTGGATCTAGGTTTGGGTCATCGTACTATAGGCATTACTATAGAAAATACAAATAGTGGGCATGTTGATTTCTTAGAGAGGGATGATGCTGAGTGTAGAGGAAACTCCAATAAGGATTTGAGCAGTAGGATGGATGAGTTGCCCCTCATGACCATTGTAGAGAAAGGAAAAAATCTAAAGGAACTTGGAATCAAATAATTATTTCATGATGAAACATGGACAAAATAATATAACACTTATGACCAACTTCCTAAATTTTTTTGTGGTCCTTTCCCTGATCTTGTCCAATTTTTTGGTCATTCCCTTTTTCTTGAGCAGTTCTGTTTCCAATTTTGGCAAGAGTGAACTCTAAAAAGAATAGCTAGAGAAATTATTCATTACGCTAAAACTAAATGGGACAAAGATACTAAAAGGAAAGGTCACTAGAAGAGATGAGAGGGGGGAAAGAGTGGTATGATGTCACTACAACAAAGTTATAAGCATACATGGCAATTAATCTATATATAGGCATAAAATGCTTACCAAATATGAGAGCATACTGGCAAACATCCTCCCTATTTTTTTGGTGTCCTACCATCTCTTCTATTATGAGTAGAAATCAATATGAAATCATAACCTAGTGTTTATACATCACAGACCCTAAGAAAATAGTGAGTACACCTAATATTCTAGAATATGATAAATTGTGGAAAATTAGATAGTTGTTGGATGATCTAAGGGATATTTTTAGGTCTTCTTGGAATTGTAGTAAATACATAACAATTGATGAAATGATGATTATGTACAAGGGAAAGTTCAATATTTGCCTTCTAAACTTGTGAAACGGGGAATTAAAATTTAGTGCTAAACAAATTCAGTGACAAAATATGTGTCTAACTTTAATGTTTATTAGAAGGGGGGAAAACAATTATGAAAAATTGAAAGGTTCTAAGGAAGGTGATCCAAAGCAAGGCAAATTTGTTGTCTTACATTTGGTTAGGGTTTTAGAAAAAAGAAGGTATGCGATCCTCATGGACAATTTTTTTATCAGTGGAATTGTTCATTGAGTTGAGGGTTTTAGGGTTGAATGCAACTAGAACAGTGAGGTCCAATAGAATTAGGCTACCATCTTCCCACATTAACAAGAAGACCTTGAAGAAGAGTGCACATGGCATCATATTAAGCATTATATTTTGGAAAATGCATCCCTCAAGAAAGATTTCCTCAGTGGTTTGGATTGATAAAAGACCGGTAGTGTTATTATTAACCCATGCCCTTCCTGTGCCTGCCATTGGAACAAAAATGACCATTCTTCGTCAACAAGGCATTGAGAGAGTTGATGTTGACACATCGCTGGTGCATTTGAAACACACGACATATATGTGAGAAGTGGATGTGACAAATTAGCTTTGAAGTACTTATACATGCCAGATTTGTACACACAAATGGTGACACTGGCTTTTGTTTTTCTTGTTGAATACCACTTGTGTGAACATGTGGATATTGTATAAACAAGAATGTAGTTGGAGGGGGGTGATTTGGAATACACACCTTGATTATCAGATGGCAATAGCATCCATATTGCAAACATGGTACTTGTGCATGAAGGGATCTTCATCATGTAGGGTCCCTCCAACTTTTTGTTTTACGGGTTGGCAAAGAGCACTTAAAAGATGAATTGTCAGCATTGTAGTAAAAGATGCACTAATATGTGCCATATGTGCAGAGAGGTTTACTTTTGCCTTGGTGATTGTTGTTTTTAATTTCACGAGGTCTTTTACAAGTGATAGCATGCATGTGAGGTATGATATAGTGTACCTCATAGAATTTGCATATTGAACAGTGCATACTTTAGGGAAAAATTATGTGTTTCATTTTAAAGATTCCATGGTTGGTATTTATGTCATTTACTTTGTCTTCTATGAGATTCACATATCCCTTTAGGTGGATGTGGGCATGAGGTCATTTAGGTGGTAGGAGAGATGTCTTTGACATTGAAGTGGGAGTCGTTGTAAATTTTTTGTGCTTGTGATGTGGTATACAATGGTGTACAGTTCATTTACGAAATTTTCAGTCAATTTTCACTAAAATGTTCAACAACTTTAGGAAGCTCTAGCATGTTCAAAAATTAACCGATTTTGAAACCGCAAATTGCACTAGAATTGCAATGAAGTGTACTTCAACTTATAAGTAAAAAATGAATAATTTAAAATAATACAACAATTTGGATTCTTTTTATGGATAGTTGCAAGAAACACATGTCCTATTCTTTGTCCCCTTGCCCTTGGACGGGTACTTTTTGGTTCATAACTTTTGCATACTTTGTTCAATTGGCGTGAAATTTAGAATGAAGGTAGTTACAAAAGTTTCAAACATTCTGTAATATTTTGAATATTTTAAAAATTAGTTTAATATTTTTAAGCTGCCCACAATTGGATGTCTACCTTGGGCATTTTGGGATTTTAGTCCTATTTTTGACCCAAAAATATGAATTGGAAGCGACAAATTGGACATGAGGGAGGTTTAGAGTCCTTCCAAGGACTGATGAAGAAATTTTGTGATAAAAATAATACTAGAGTTGCTCACAGGGGCTCAATGTGACCATCCTTTGCATAGAAGTCCTAGAGAGGAAAAAAAAAATTCTAAGAATTTTTTTGGTGCAATGAGAGGCTTTCGTTGTCAATAAAAATGGCTTTTTTATGGGGAGTTTTTTGAATTTTTTTTCCATTTTTTAAATGAAAAGGGACACACACCTTTTTTTCTGCTATTTTTTGGCATTTTCGGACAATAGTACCTTTGATAGTATCCTACAACAGTCCACAATACTACTGAGTATTTGTAAGTGCTCCGCAATGGGACCTCATTCTCGTACGCCACCCTACTTTAATGCGCTTATTGTTGTACCCACCACCTGTCGAAATTGTAGCCTGACTGAAATTTGAAACCGACAATGGAGATTTCCGCTGTAGCGTAGTACTTGTAGTATCAATAGTACTGCCATTCCTATGCCCCGAAAACGCATTTTTGGCCAAGAACCGTGAAGTGTTTCTTGCAACTACCATTTTACACTATCTACCGTTTCATAGAGAACCTTTGGAGGATTGTCAAAGATTTTTTGCATTTGGGTGAAGAACAAGCAAGAAATCATACAAGAAATTCAAGTGGTATGGAAATAAATATCTTTAAAGCAATCTTGAAGGTTCATTTTTTATATGTACCATTGAATACAAGTTGTAATTTTCACAAATGTTGGCAACACTAGATGGTACATAGTGTATAGAAAACATCAAATTCTTTGTATGATTTTCAATCACATATGTGTGTTTGCATTGATGATGAAGTAGACTTCAATGAGATTGTAAAACAATTCAAAATTCAAAAGTCCATTCATTTTTTAGTGCACACAGGTCTCTTAAATTTCTCCTAATCTTAGGAGGATCCCAAAAATTCGTAAATGAACTGTACCCCACTATATAAGGGTATTCCAAATTTGTCATAACTTTCATAAAATTATTCATTATTTGTTTTGTGCTAGTGAAATAAAGTAGTAAAGTTTCATGTCAATGATGGTGAGAGTTGTACACCCTAATACCACCGATTTCATCAAATTAGAGTTGAGCTAGAATTTCAAACAAATTTCAACGGATTACTGTCCAAATCAACAGAAAAATAACCCAAATCAACAAAAAAAAAAAAAAAAAATTTCAAATAGTGGCTAGGTGGTTACCAAAGTTGTGTAACCAACTGAATTTGAACAAGGTCAATGTTGAGTATAAAAGCTTAATATGAGTGCATGTGCTTAGCATTTGCTTCATCCCAGCAACTGTAATCAAATCAATAGAAAATCAGTTGGAATGGCATGTAGTGAATAGGGGTCTAATATAGTTGAGAATAATGCCAACAACAATTAGACTTAGTTGTTTGGTGTATTTCATAAGGCCATTATGCTGACAGCTCAACTTGTGCCAACTGTCCAGTTGATATAGTTTTTGGTATTTGGACTACACTGTTGCAGGGGACGTTCACAAAGGTGTTGGATTATTGGGAACTCTTTGGGGAACTCTGAGGTGGATCATGGGTCTAGTGGAACCCATTTTCAAAGTTGGGTAGTAGCTCCCTTAGGTAGTAAAGGCCTTGAATCATCAAAAATAAAGATCAAAGAACATCCAGATGTGTTTTTCGTATGATTTCAATTACAATGTAGTTGTTATGACATTTGGCAGGGTTGTCATAGTAGACGGACGTCCGGTTTGCCCGTCCGATGTGGTCAACACTAAGTTGACTTTCTTCCATTAAAAAAACAGGTGATGTGGTTGCCACTTTGACGTCACCTGGCTGCCAAGTAGGATCCAGGGTGCAGACGTCACCCATAGGGGCGTGGACTTTAGACAAGGTACGGACGTAATCTTGCCAGGGCACATACGGAAGTCAGGGCGCGGACTTCTGGTCAGGGCGTAGACGATTGGACATGGCACGGTCGACTAGACAGGGCGCGAACGACTAGACAAGGCGCGGACGTAGGGGTGCGAACGATTGGACAAGGCGCAGACACAGGGGCACGAACGACTTGGCAGGGCGCGGACTCAGGAGTGCGGACGACTAGGCACAAACGTTGAGCAGGACAACAAGGGGGAGTGAAATTTAGCTTCAACATTTGAAGTTGGCATGGGATTCTTCCTTCCTATGGAGAGGGGGAACCCATTAATGCAGCCAGCCCTTCATTTGATTTCGGGGAATATCTGCAAGTCAATGGCTGCATTAAGAGGTCCAACAACTTTTTGAGTTCAAAGACAATTCATGGAAGGTTGTGGCTCCTTTCTTGTGCCGCACTTGTTCTTCTTGGCTTCCCCAAAGACTTGAGAACTAGTCCCCACCCAAAAAAAAAGGAAATTTCAGAAAATGAAAATTAACTTGCACACTTCAAGAAAAAAAATTTGAAATTAGACATTAGAAGTTTTTGGATTTATAACAAAAGACAAGGTACACATTTTTTTGTAATTCAAGTTGAACGATGCATTTTTGAATTCTCCAAATAGAAACTAAAAGGGTTCAAAGTTCAAAAAACAAATCAAATATGTCTTATATTTTGTAGAGCTCTAATTGAATGGGTTTATTTTTGGTAATGGGGGCTACAAAGGTTTGGAAATTGGAATTCTCATCAATAACATGTTACAATGTATTCAAATGTAGTTCAAGGATTAATTTTTGAAAATAGAGACTACAAGGATTTGAAAAGGAAACAAAATGCAAGTTCTAATGGTTTTGAAGCAAATTCAAGGCTTTAGTCTTGTTACTGGATCCTACAAGGGTTTTGATTTCAAATCAAATGAAAGTTATGTTTTGTTTAGTTATAGTTGAAGGCTTTATGGTGTTGGTAAATTGTTGTTTTAAGTATTTAAAATTCAAATCAAATACAAGTTAAATGCTATGTGCTTGTACTTCAAGGGCTTCAAGTTGAAGTACAGGTTATAAGGGTTTGGAAATCCCTTCAAATATAAATAATTGATTGAAAGAATATGGGTTCTTTATCAAGTGAATTCCAAATTGTTTTAATTCACCAAGCTCCCGACAAAAAACGGGTCTGAGTGAGGAAGTGAGCAAGCCAACAAGGCCCCCTTTCCTTTCCTTTGAAATTCACAACGGAAAAAAATATGGTTTGATTGAACATGGGCCCCCTTTCCTTTCCTTTGAAATTCACAACGAAAAAAAATACGGTTTGATTGAACAAGGGCCCCCTTTCATTCCGGAAAAAATTACTTGAATTTGTATCTAACTTAAAAAAATGTGGTTCACGTGAACAAGGGTCCCCCCTTATTGGAAGTTATTGCTTATAAATTCAAAAGGAATTAGTATTTACTTGCCTACAATGCAAAAAAATATGGTTCAATTAAACGAGGGCCCCTTTATTGCTTCTTAATGGAGGATGAATTAAATTCATTTGCCTACAAGGAAAAAAAATATAGGTCTTCGGAGCAAGGTTCTTCTTTTTTACTTTTAAATTTACAAGAATTAGTTTTTTTAGCACATTGTGGAACTAGATTTTTTGACTTTGAACATTTTAAACTTTAAACTTTTGCACTAATAAGTTTTGAGCTTTAACTCTTTACAATGGAGAGTTGAGTTGAGAGTCTAGCAAAAAAAAGAAAATGAAAAAAAACTTAATTTTATTATTAAAAAAATTGTTAAATAGAAATAGGTACAAGATAGTAGGAAAATATAAAATATTAATATCTTTTATATGGAATTAAAATTCATTAATCCCAATGGTGAGATTGTTCTAGCAAAAAATCTAAACCACAAAGAACAATTTTTTTTTTTAAATTATAAAAGTTGCATTCAGAAATGAATCCTACAAGTTATTTTTTTCAGGAAGATGCTCTAAGTGCCCGAAAAATAAGATTGTCTATAACTTTCTCATAACAAATCCAAATGGAATGAATTAGAGCTTCCTAGAATCCTAGATAGACAAAAATATAATCTATGGCAAAAAAAAGAAAAGAAAAGAAATTCAAACTTCTCCAAAAATTTTTTGCTAAAATCCCTCTCCCTTGTTTTGAGCTTATTTGGGCATAACTTTTGTTCCCAAGCACCAATTGAAAAAACAATTATATTTCCACGAAGCTTATAAGTTTTTCTATCTGCATAAAGAATTTTAAAAAATCAAGACAAAAATTCAACCCGTAGGTACCTGCCCAAAATCCCATTTGTCCCCCGAGGGGACAATGGTCCTTTAGGGGTTCAAAAAATGTGTTCACGTGAGCAAGGGTCCCCTTTATTGCTCATAAATTCAAAAGAAATTAGTAATTTTTTGCCTACAATGCAAAAATATATGGTTTAATTAAATGAGGGCCCCTTTATTGCTTCTTAATGGAGAATGAATTAAATTCATTCGCCTCCAAGGGAAAAAAATACGAGTCCATGGAGCAAGGTTCCTCTTCCTTTACTTTTAAATTCACAAGGAATTAGTTCTACTTGGCCCCAATGGAAAAAAAATGGTTCGGTTGTACAAGGCCTCCTTTCATTCAAAATTAAATTAATTCAATCTGACTTCAATTTTTAAAAATCGTCCGGGCCCTGACTACTTCCGTCTACACCTTGATCCAATCTTGTCCGCACCTCGACACAATTCCGTCCCCGCCCTAACTTCCGTCCGCGATCTAGCAACTCTCTCCCTGACAAACTTGAACACGCGAACTCACAAACTTGAACACGCGAACTCACAAACTTGAACACACAAATATCTTAACTAGTACTTTATTTCAATCCTAAACCTTCTAGTAGCCCTTACAAAAAGAACCCATTGAAGGTGAATTCCACAAAAATCTTAACAAGTATTTTATCTCAATTCCAAAGCCTTCTACAAATCTACGATCCCATTACCAAAAAGTACTATTGAACTTGAATTCTAAAATAACTTAATTAGTATCTGATTTCAATCCCAAACCCTTCTAGGATCCTATTACACAAAATGAAATTTTCTAGTTAATGATTGAATTCCAAAATAACATGACTAGTATTTAATTTCAATACCAAACCCTTGTAAGATGATTCTTGCTCATCATCTCTTCATTTGTCTAGCCTCTAGTTTGGACTTATGGTTTGTGACTTTTTTTAATGCAATGGGTTTGTCCTGTTTGTTCTAAAAATAAATAAATAAATAAAACTTCTAAGATCTCATATCGAAAATAACCCGTTGAACTTGAATTCAAAAATAACCTAACCAGTGTTTGATTTCAATCCAAAAGCATTCTACGATTCCATTACAGAAAAAAAAAATTTAGTTGAATGACTGAATTCAAAATAACTAGACTAGTATTACATTTCAATCCTAAACCGCTTTGGTATCCCCATTACAAAAAGTACTATTGAACTTGAATTCTAAAAGAATTTAACTAGTATTTGATTTCAATCCAAACCCTTCTAGGATCCCATTACACAAATAAAATTTTCTAGCTGAATGATTGAATTCCAAAATAACATGACTAGTATTTAATTTCAATCCCAAACCGATTTGGTATCTCCAATACAAAAATATACCGTTGAACTTGAATTCCAGAGTAACGTTGTCGAGTAGAGAGGCCTTGCCTTGGGAAAGCGCCAAACTTCTGGCTGCAAGTAGACTTGGCCGGGAAATAAAGGGGCCCGTGATTTAACAAATATATGTGTGCATGCTCACAAAATCTTTATAATCCATCATAAAATCTTCATATCACATCACATGTTTGTACAAAGTAGTTGGAGTTGCTCATAAGTTGCATAAGTTCCCTTCTAGGAAGGTCTCGCCACTAATATAAGTGCCACAGCCGCTCCAGAACTCCAAATTGAGAATGAAACACTTCTCTGGAAAGCTAACAACAATATCTACAAACCCTCTAAAATTCAACTTAAACTATCACACTGTCCAACTTTTATAGTCAGTCAAAATTTGTTCTCTTCAACTCCAAGGCAGCTCACCACTACTCTTCTCCCAAGACCATAACTCTCACATATGAACTCCAAACTAATGGTGTGATGTCTTTCTAGAAAGCAAACACAATAATCTACACAAATAATAAGTTTCAACTCAAAATAAGATACTGTCCGACTTTCATAGTTGGTCAAAGTTCACTCTCTCCATTTCGAAGGCAGCTCATTACTACTCTTCTTCCAAACCCATAACTCTCACATAAAAATTTCAAACTGATTGTGTGATGTCTCTATAGAAATCTAACATGCTAATCTACAAACTTCCCAAATTTCAATATAAAATAAGATAATGTCCGACTTTTACAGCCGTTCAAAGTTCTCTTTCTTCAAATCAAAGGCAGCCTCTCACTACTTCGCCTCTAACCCTATAACTTTTGCATATTACTTTCAAATGAAAAGAATGATAGCTCTTTAGAAAGCTAACATCCAGATACACACTTTCATAAAATCTCAAAGCAGAAAAACTTCTCGCCCAAAAGTTATGAGCCCTCAAACATTTTGTCTTCTCGCTCTATGGCAATTATCCCTCTATCACTTCATCAAGCATAACTTCCACACAAAAACTCCAAATTGAGCGAGTGATAGGTTTTTGGAAACCTCAAAACAAGATAAACAAGATCACAAAATTCCATTATCAAAACTCTTCTGTACAAAACGCTATCTCTCTTCAAAATTTCGGTTCTCCTTAAGCAAAAACTAAGAAGAGGAAGAAGAAGGCCCTCCACCTTATCTTCCACCTCACCCCCTATCCCCTCCACCTAAGCAAATTGCCACATGTCACTAAAGGCCACATAGACCACAATTTGTCCATTGACCACCCCTTTCCCCCCATAACTCTATCCTTATCTCCAACGTGGCAACTACATGGCCTTCAAATCTCTTTTAAAATTCAAAAGAAAGATAAAACAATCTTTATCTTTCCATTTAATAACTTTTAAAATCTACAAACAAAGTTTAAAATGCTTTCAACTAAAGAAATTAAAGAACTAATGCCTAATGGTTGTCTAATAGAGGTAAAAAAGATAGAATCTTCTCTATGTGGATCTTTAGACACTCCAAAAAACCCTCTAATTTGACAACATTTAGTTGTTTTTACATAGTGTATGTATACAAAATGCGACAACATAACTAATATTTCATTTCAATACCACCCCCTTTTTATATCTTCATTACAAGAATATATCGTTGAAGTCTTGAAGACCCAAACCTTTGTAGCCTCTTTTTTCGAATACAAACCCTTCAAGTATATTTCAATGCATTATAATTTTAATTTGATTTCAAGCCAAACCCTTGTAGCTATTTATTTCAAAAATAAAGTCTTCAACAAAAAGCCAAAAAAGTATAAGTTGGTTTTGATTTGATCTGTAACCTCCAAACCCTAAATCCCAAATAGGTTCTATTTAGAAGAATGAAAAATGAATCCTTGAACTCGAATTTAAACAAATATGTACCTTGTCTTTCATTAGGACTCCAAATCCTTTGGGATTCTACTCACACAAATTTTGTCCTTCTTGTTTGGAAGTTAATTTTTATTTTCTGAAATTTCCTTTTTTTTGGGTGGGGACTAGTTCTCAAGTCTTTTGGGAAGCCAAAAAGGACAAGTGCGGCACAAGAAAGGAGCCACATCCTTCGATGAATTGTCTTTGAATTCAAAAGGCGGTTGGACCCCTTAATGTAACTATTGACTTGCAGATATTCCCCGAAATCAAATGAAGGGCTGGCTGCATTAATGGGTTTTCCCTCTCCATGGGAAGGAAGTATCCCATGCCAACTTCAAATGTTGAAGCTGAATTTCACTCCCCCTTCTTGTCCTGCTCAACGTTTGCGCCCCTACGTCTACGCCCTGTCCACTCGTCCGCTCCCCTACGTCCGCGCCCTATCAAGTTGTCCACGCCCTGTCTAGTCGTCCGTGCCCCTACGTCCGCGCCCTGTCTAGTCGTCTGCGCCCCTACCTCCACGCCCTAACAAGAAGTCTGCGCCCTAGCAGGAAGTCCACACACTATCGTCCGCGCCCTGACAAATGAATTTGCGCCTTGACAAAAACACCCACGCCTAGAACAGTTGGCGCCCTGACAGTGACATCCGCACCATCCACTGACGTCCGCGCCTTGACTTTCACATCCGTGCCCTTATTCCAGCGTGGACTGCCAATGTGGAAGCGTCTTGCCAATTGGAAAATTTCAAAAATGAAAGGCATCCGAACTGTCCGAACTGTCCGCCCGCCCGATCTGGTTTGCCCGTCCGTCCGTCCTGTCCAATCACCTCAACCCGTCTGTTATGACAACCCTGACATTTGGTATGCATCCACCATTGAATTTTTTTTATTCACAATTATTTGGTACCAATAAATTGAGTTGAAATTTTCCTTTGTATTAGGTGGCAATTCCTACAGTGTTGTAGTGCTAACAAATTTGTGATGTTGTCATGCATTTGGAAGTGGTATTTGTGGTTTTCTACTAACAAGAATGAGTACTAAATCATTCTAGTTCGTTTTCCTCCTATTTTCAATCTAAAGCTTGCCATTTTGGCATTAGAAGTTCTAGGCAACTACAAAAAAACTAAAAAATCTAAACTCATTTACATTCTATCAAAAACATCTCAACATTCATGTGACTATTTCTTCTAGATTTGTTTCTAGCACCATCTCTAAGCTTTGAACTTCAAGATCCTACAGTTATAATTTACTTTAAAGCTTTTCTAATCATTTGTAGAGCTCATGATCTAAAAGTTCAAAAATGCCTTCTGGAAACAAGAAAAGAAGGCTTGGACATTTAGAGGGTAATCATAAAGTAGTGCAAGGGGTTTGTTTTGTGGTGTTTGGACATGTAATGCAAAAGTTATGGTTTCTTTCAAAAGAAAAGATAATTTAATTCAATTTTTTATTACTTTGAAATTCAATAACTTTCACACCGTAGGTCCAAATGTCACAAAATAAAATGTGCGCACTCTTCCTTGCGGAGAGATTACCAACAACATCAAAAATATTGCTAGGAATTCACGATTTCTAACATCTCAATGTATTGTGGTATCAAATAAGCAAAGCAGAATAAACAACTTAATTTAAAGTATAGACTATTATGCCTTGTGTTGTTAAAACAGTATAATAAAAATAAAAATAATTTTTTTTTTATATATCTTTAACTCATAAAAACTTCTAAATTCAATATCTTCTTTGTTGTGAATTAGAACGCCACGAAATTAAAGTTGTAAATCGCTACTCGATAGCTTTTTGACGGTACTAAGAATGTGACCAGGAGATGCACAATCCTAGAGATCTCAATATAACAAATAAACAAACAAGACAAAAATAAAAATAAAATAGCCTAACTTAAAGTATAGCCTAGTCATTATTACAACCAAAATAAAAATAAAAATATTTCTTTAGTTTTTAATTAATAAAATCTACAAACTTCAATATATTTTCTTCCTTGAGTTGTATAGTTATAGATTCTATAGATAATGGGTGAATAATAGTAATTTTTTTTATTAAAATCTCTGATTTTCTTGGTTCTATTACACTTGAGAGGTTAATATTTAGATATTACCAGTTAAGATAGACTTTACTATAAGATATAATCAATAGATGAATAAAAGTAGATGAATGGGGTGTGATCTATAGTGGCGGTTAGAACCGATTAGGTGAAATCAACTGTCAAGTAGATCTTGGAAGCAGTCTTTAAGAGAGTCCAAAGCTCCTACGGTGGTGGCCGGCAATGTGTAATTGAGCGATTGATGTACGGTTTTTTTGTGAATTAAGTGTAGTGAGGAATTAATTATATTGTGTTGGTGCTAGTGTTTGACTTTGTGAATGTGCTGGATTGATTGATGTCAACAGAGTGGGATGGTGAAGAAGTGAAACAATTGTAGAAACAATGATGAAATATAGTGCTGAAGTTAAATGAAAATCTAGAGTTCAAGTGTGGTGTTCTATTGGATTTAATTTGTGTTTGTATGTGTTTGATTTTTTTGTAGTTGAAATCCATTGTAAGTCAATGTGTGTTGTGACGGTGATCCATAGTCTGTGAGTTTTATTGTTATTGAAGATGTGCTGAAATGCAGATAAATTGATTGTATTGTTGTGATCTGGGTTGAGTGTTAGATCTATAGATTTAGTTTTCGAAAAATTGTCTATTGTGTGATGGAGAATTAATGTTGCATAATGGCTAATTTCAATTGTGTATCAATTGTGAATTGCATGCAGGATGTAGTATAAGAGTTAATGGAAATTGTGTCAATTGGTGTAATGCAATAGTTTTACAATTGTGAGACATATGAATTTAGAAGAAATGACCGGGTCCAATAGAAAAAGGAATCAATGTAGATTTTGTTGTAAAAATAATTACTCAAGGAAAATGTGTAAAAATCCTATAGTTGGAATCAGAAAACAATTGGAACCCAAGTAGAAAGTAGTCAATCAAAGCAGCCAAATATCTATTGAAGCTGGCAAGACTAAATTGGAGTCTAATGAAGTTCTAGCTCAAATTAAAGAATAAAAAAGCATTAGATTCTAGATGGTGAAAAAGAAATCAAGCTAGGATGTTAAAGAGTGACATTGACAATTGTATAGAGCTTTGTCATAAATGAGCAAGATAAATTGTTGAAATGAGCAAGAGTTCAAGAGAATTTACCATCTAACATCTTGGTCCATCCACAATCACACAAAGGATAAGGGATAATTTGAAGATGGGAGATTGATTGTTGGACATCTAAACGTTGTTTCAGACATATGGGTGTTGTTTCAAACATTCTACTTTAAATACAATTTTTGCTTTACATATCCCATATACTTTGTTTTACTTTCTACTACTTTGCTTGTATAGAGAGCTTTTTTTTTCATCCATCTATACGTCCATCCCTTTTTCTTTTTGCAAAGCATGCCACGTGTCTACCTTTCCCTTAAATTTTCACATTTGATTAATGTTTTATTGCAACCTACACTAACTTTTATAGACTTACCTTCAATGAAAATAAGTTTGTTTGCTGGCATGGCAGTACTTGGTTTTGGAGATGTACAAAAAATTCATCACTATGTTTGAGTTTATGTTGAATAAAACATGAACGTCAATGATAGCATCAACGCATTTTGACAATAATTTATCAACGCACTTTGCGACATCCATAGAAATCAATGTTCTTGGATCACCAACCCTCTGACATCCTAATGTCTATAAAAACACCACAGGTCAAAGGCCTGACATAAAAAAAACCCAGGATTCTTATGGTGACATTAATAGTTGATTAACCCCTAAAGTCCCGAGGCCTTTTCTCCATCAAAACACACTCAAAACTGCCACTTCTACTGCAAAGAGCAAAAAACTATAAAAAATTGTTTTTTTTTGCATATCTAACCGTAGGATCTTATACTAGACTAGTATGAGAATGTGTGCAAGAAATTTCAGAAACTTTGACCGAATAGATTGCAAGATATTTGCATTCAAAGTGAAGAAAACAAGTTTTTTTGCACCTTGCTTGACTAGATTTTTGGGCTTTGAACCTATTTAACATAAATTTTTTGTATTGTTGATATTGATTTTCTAAGTTTATATGTTGAATACTTCAGTTGAGAATCTAGGAATTTTTTTTTTTAAAAAACACACTAAACTTTTACTCATTAAAAAATTGTTAAGTAGAAGTAGGTTCAAGATTGAAAGAATAACTAAATCATTAATAGCTCTAAGACAAAATCGAAATACCATAATCCCAACAGTGAGATTGTTCTAGCAAGCAAATTCAACCTTGTCTAACAATTTTTTTCTGAAAATTGTAAACATTGCATTCAAAAATGAATCCTAAAAGTTATTTTTTCAAGAAGATGCTTAGATTGCCCAAAAAACTAAGATTGTCCATAACTTTTTCATTATTAGTCCAAATAGAATGAATCAAAGCTTCAAATGTAGACAAAAAGACATAGATTTTGAAAAAAATATTTAAGAAATTTATTTTTACTTTCTGTGATTTTTTTGTGTTGCCCGCCAAACTCTATTTTTGGCATAACTTTTTCTCTCGGGCACCAATTGAAATAAAAATTATATATCCACAAAGTTCTCGCAGAACTGCAGAACATCAAAAAATCCCCAAAAAATTCTCTACAAATTGAGGTCACAGGAACCTACCCGGACCCAAATTGTCCCCCGAGGGAGCAAATGGGGCTTTAGGGGTTAACAATCCAACTCTCATGTGTCTCCAATACATCAGTCCATTAACACATGTCCATCAAAACATGTCCATTAACCCGTAAAGAACTAGCCTTGTGTTCTTGGTTGTATAACTTTTTTTAACAAGTACATGTGAGCGAAGATTTGACTTATTTAGGCTGAAATTCTTTTACAAGTTGTGGACGGGGAATGTCTTCCATGAGTGCTAAATTTCATTTCATTTGAGTATATAAGTGAAAAGTACTGATGCAAAATGTTGTTTGTTTCTCAACTTGGGCAAAAGGGCAAATAAAAAAAATCACATTTTACAAAAATAAAAATTTGAAATTGATTTTCAAGATTCATATATACGTAGAAAGCTCTGAATCGTTCCATTTTGATCAATGAGATGACAGTTATGAGGAGTTTTAGTTTGCGGGCAATTATGAATTCTCTACTTTAAAATAAACTTTGAAGTCCTTTATTTAACTCAATTTTTAAGGTTTTTTGAAAACAATAAAAACATTGGCTGTAGATTGTTTATTATAACATTACAACCATTGGGATTGACATTTTTCAATTTCATAACTAAATTCTTACCAATTTAGTATTTTGAATAATTGTCTACTTCATTCTACTTACTATTTTTTTCCTATATGTTGTACATTTCGAATTATCTAAAAAAATTCAAGCATGTAGCCAACTTGCCTTGAAGAATGAAACCACTTAGCATAAAACTTTATACTAAATTAGAACCTAGTTGTGTTCATCTAATTACCAAGAGTGGATAATTAAATGTCCATAGTGCAGCATAGTTAGAATACACCTCCATTACTTAGATTTCGAATTACCCCATACACTGACAATCATTTGACATTCAACATAAAGTGAGCAACTATAGGAGAAAAAATAATGAAAAAGCAAATAAAATATAAACTTCGTGGTCCTTTGAAGGCTTTCTAGTAGCCCTTTGGAGGGTTCATTTTTCTCTAAGAGCAATGAAGAATAATCTACAAAATTTATAAGGCATTAATGAATTTTTACACCTTAGCTATGACTACTATTTACCACTATCAATATTAATTTCGCTTATAATTGATATAAATTTGATACTTTAATACTCATTTTTAAAGTTAATTTTAAATCTGTATTTTTTTTTATGAAAAATTAATTATATAAATCTATAAAGTGAATTATGTGAAGAATATAATATCTATAATAATAATAATTATTATTATTATATATGTACATACATGTAAGAATAATCTAAAATTTTGACCAATATAAAAAATAGAGAGAGATTTTAATCAATTCTTAACCCCTAAAGTTCTAAAGCCATTTTCCATCCAAAAACACTAAAAAATCCCATTTCTATTGCAAAGAGCATAAAACTTTAAAAATTAAGGAATAGCATATGTAACCAAAGGATCTTGGATTAGACTAGTATAATAATGTATTGAAGAAATTGAAGAAACTTTGACCATGTAGATTGCAAGACATTTGCGTTTAAAGAGAATTTTTTTTTTTTTTTTTTTTTGCATCTTGCATTGATTGAGTAGATCACAAGATTTTGAATCATCTTATCTTAAAAAAATTTGCACTACTAATGTTAAAGTTGAAAAATATTATATTGGAGAATTGAATTGAAAATCTATAGAAAAAAAATTATTAAAAAAAAAAATTGATTTTCATTCTTTAAAAATTTGATAAGTAGAAGTAGATATGATATTGAAGGAAAGACCAATTTGTTAATAACTCTGAGATGGAAGCGAAACACATTGAAATGGTGAGATGGTTCTAGCAAGCATATAACACCTTGTGAAACATTATTATTATGATAATTTTGAACTCAAAAATGAATCTAGTATGTTATTTCTTAAGAAAATGCTATGATAATAAAACAAAAAGCTCCATAACTTTCACATTGCTAGTCCAAAAAAAATGAATCAGATCTTGCTATGTAGATTAAAACATAATCTGTAAGATAAAAATTTAAAAAAAATTATTTCAATCTTTTGCAATTTGATTTTTTGCATAGAACTAATTTTGAAGTTTTGGGGGGCATAACTTTTGCTCCTAACCATCAATTGAAATAAAAATTGTATTCTTACAAAACTAATGTTTTTAATTATATAAAAAAAAAGTAAAAAAGAAGAAGATTATTGGAGTCTAATTGAAATCCATTTTATCTCGCATTGGGGCAATGGAACTTAAAGGGTTCACTTCCAAATCCCAAGGCTTTTTTGAGCTTCTAGAAGTTTTCTCAAAACTAAAAAACATTTCATGACTTCAATTGAAGACTAAAAATGTGAAAGTGATTTGAAGGCAAACATACATAACATACATAACCATAATCAATTTATAGCTTTTCAAAATCTACTCTAGAATTTTTTTAAATGAATTTTCATTGTGATTTCCTTTTAATTAAAGATCCAATGCATTTAAGGCTCATCTTAATGAGCTTGTAATTCCAAAATATTTCCTGCTTTTAGACACTCTCTAATTGCAACAACAACTAGAACTATTTTGACAAGAAACACAAAACTAAAAGTCTACGGAGCAAACAACAAATGAAATTTTAAGTAGAATGTGGATGGATTTCATCTACCAATACTCCCACACATCCATACACATTCTACAAAGAATTATTGTCTTCACACTCCCACTCATTCTTGTGGTATGTACAAATGCCCATCAACTTTTGAAGTCTTTGGAAAAGTGTTCCAAAGTAAAGCTATTGTGAAACTATTGGCAATCTATGCAGTAGTATGAATGTACAACAATTTGTCTTCATAATACGTGCAAATGGGATAGTACTTCATATGCATAATTCCATATGCTTGGTTCACTTTAAATACTCAAGATTTTTCACTAGAGCAATGGTTGCTTGATTATTGTAGTATATCATAACTTGAAGAAGTTCTTGCATACAATCGAGAGTTTGAAGAAGTTGACACAACCAGATAGTCATTTTTGTGGATTCGGCCATTGCTTTTAGTTTGGCAATTGTTGTAGAATCTGCAAATCAACCTTGTTTATGATTCCCCAAGCAATTGTTGTAGAACCTAGGATGTAAACAAAACCTATATGACTCTTTCAATCATCTTGATCTCCAACGTAATTTGCATTAGTGTAGCCAATTAAATGTGGAAGAAGAGATTGACCATGATAATGAAGGCCAAAATGTTTTTTACTTTTAAGGTAATGCATGATTTATTTAACTATTGTCTATCTGTCTAATGGTATTGTTGAGGTGTTTTTGGAACAAAGAGACTTTATTGATTGCATATGTTATATCAAGATGGATAATTATTGTTGTGTACATGAGACAACCAACACCTTGATGAAAAATTGTGTCCACCGCAAGGTCTTTAGCATCATTATTTTTCCAAAGTTTTGCATGTGTATTGGCTACGATTGCAACCTCATGAGCATCTTGTAAATTAACGCAAATAAAGACATCCTAGATATATTGTTCTTAATGAACAAAAAATGGAACTTGTAATTTGACAACGTTTAATTTGAAAACCCATAAAATAATCCATCTCACCACAAATAATTTAAAAAATACACTCCAGATATACCATAATACTTTCAATGTAACCTAGATTTATGGAACTATAATTCCATCATCCATATAGATACCAAATATTGTATGCAAGTCTCCATGATTTGAATAGACACAACAATCAATTTCATTGGCAATGAGTTGAAATTGCTTTAGAAAAATAGATATCCGTAAGTTCTATTATTTAACAGATTGGCATAATCTATATATACTTTTCTTAAGTTGACAATAATACTTGAACTTCTTGGGATCCACGTAACCTAGTGGTTGCTGCTAGAAGAAAAACATGTCCGCTACAACCGGCTAAAATACAACCAAGTGTCCTATACAACTATCCTACGACTATAGCCTTCTCTATTTGCACCAAATTCTTATGTCATTGTTTGCGTCATTGATTTACATCATTAGTACAAGATTTTAGTTGCAAAGTAGTTGTAGAATGAAGTGGATACATTGTTTTAGTTACAAAATAGTCGTAGAATAAAATGTAGGATTTTGAGAGTTGTAACAAAGTTCAAATTTAGAATGAATGTGAGTTATTCTCCATTCAATATTCATTATAGTTGTTGATGTGGACTAGTCCACATTGTATGATATCCATCGTGTCGATTTGCAATTGTAAAAATTAACTAGGAAATGACTAAAAAACAAATACAATTGTAAAATAACAGTAGTGATTTCCTAATTGTTTTCAAACCATTTTTTGACTTTCTTATACAATTGTCCCGTATCAATTGTCAAAAGTACCATTAGGTTGGATATATAAGACTTGTAAGTAATTGTATCCTTATATAATGAATTTTGTTAATAAAAATCTAAGATTTCTATAGTTTGTAGATTTTTCATTTAGTAAATTTTTTATATTTGGTAAATTTCTACAATTTGTAGATTTATATAATTTGTAGATTCTGAAATCTGCAAATTCTACAAGTCACAAACAAGTTGCAAATGTGCTACTAACAAATAAGTCACAAATGAATCACAAAAAAGTTACAAAAAAGTTACAGACAAGTTGCAATGAAGTCACAAATGAGTTGCAAACAGGGTTGTCATAGTGGACGGACGTCCGATTCGCTCGTCCGATAGAGGTATCGCCCATTCGATGTGGTCAACACTAAGTTGACTTTCTGCCATTGAAAAAACAGGTGATGTGGCTGCCACTTTGATGCCACCTAGTTGCCAAGTAGGATCTAGGACGTGGACGGAAGCCAAGGCGGGGACGAGACTGTGTTGGGGCACAGACGTTAGATAGGGCACGGACGGAAGTCAAGGCGCGGATGGAAGTAGTTGGGGCACAGATGTTTTTTGCTAGAACAATCTCACCATTGGAATTAACGCTATTTCATTTCAGTTTTGCAACAATAGTTTTGAGAATCTCAAGGCGTGTAATATAATATTGGAAAGTTCTTGAAAATACCTTTCCAATGGTATATTACACGCCCCAAGATTGTTAAAATTGAAGTCGCAAATCCCAAAAGAAGGTTGCTGCCAAAAAAAATTCTGCAGGGACAGCTGCTAATGCATCAGTGGATACAGTATTTGGAAAGTTAAACCAATAGAAGAATTTGATTTAGGGGGGAGCCTCACTCATTCAATGTGATAGGATTCTTCTTCCAAAATAAAAGAATGATGAATTCTCTTCTTAGTTGCTAAAATTAACATATTTTTATAGATCTTAAATTCAAACAAGAGTTATCATTTAAATTTGACTTGGTACCTATTGTATAAGAATTTTGTTAAGAATTTTTTTATTGTCATAGTTTGTAATACAACGTGATAAGAGTCTTTGTTAGAAAACAATTTTGTATATTAAGTTTGAATGTTGTGAATTCAATATTTTTTTTAAATCTCAAATTTAGACTATTTTTGTACATAGGAACAAAGACTTGCCCTTCCAATTATTAAATTCAACATTGAAATTGCATCAAGATTTACATCAACCTCATATTTTAGATTTTGATAAAAAAAAAATCTTTTGGATTAGTTTTGTGGATATGTAGAAGAGTGTGCCCTTTAAATTGATAAATTGAACATTGGATTTTATTAAAATTTACATCAATCATCTTCAATCTATTTTTAAAAATAAATTGGATTGCTTTAATGGATAATTATAGGAATTTGCCATTTTTATTGGTGAATTGAGCATTTGGATTTGCAATGATTTATATTAGCCACATTTTTTTTATTCTATTTTATTTCTGTTAGATTACTTATGTATGGTGATATAATTTCATTCTTCTTCAATTTTTTAAAATCAATTTGATTTATTTTAATAACTACATAGAAGGATTTTGATGGTAATTTAACATTGGAATTACATGGCTTATATGAAATTACAAGCCAAATGTTAAAGTTAGTTATGTATTTAGAAAACCTTTACATTTAGGCACATAAGTATTTTAAGGATAATTTTAATAATATTGCAATATGATTGTTGGGAACCCTATGCAACTCCAATGTTCCATTTGTCCATTACAATAGCAAAACCTAGTATGTAGACAAAAAAAAAATTGAACATTTTAAACAAGTTTTATGAATATTCAATGTCTAAATCATCAATATAAAGGGTAAACCTTTAAAAAAAATTAAAGAAAATTAAAGAAAAGAAGAATGTAGTTCCTAATTGGAGAATTCATAAATGAATCCTTAAATTTGAATATAAACAAATATGTACCTTGTCTTTCATTAGGACTCCAAACCCTTTGGGATTCTACTCACACAAATTTTATCCTTCTTGTTTGGAAGTTCATTTTCATTTTCAAAATTATTATTCTTTGGGTGAGTCCTAGTTTGCAAGTGCATGGTGAAGGCATGAAGGAGAGGTCCGGGCCCAAGAAGGGAACAACATGCTTCCACACATGATCTTTGAACTCAAAAGTAGTTGGACCCCTTAATGCAGCCATTGACTTGAAGATATTCCCTTGAAATCAAATTAAAGTCTGACTGCATTAATGGGTTCCCCCTCTCCATGGAAAAGAAGAACCCCATGTCCAAGTTCAACTTCTATTTCAACTTCCCCCCATACTGTGGCTGAGGAGTGGGACGTCCGTGCCCTGTCTATGCATCTGCGCCCTTCCAGGACGTCCACGCCCTGACAAGAAGTCCGCGCTCTAGCAAGGCGTCTACGCCACCCACATCCGCGCCCTGACATCCCCGCCCCGACTTTCACGTCCACGCCCTGATTCCAGCGTGGACCGCCACCGTGGAAGCGAGTTGTCAGTTGGAAAATTGGAAAAATGAAAGGCGTCCGAGCTGTTCGAGACGTCCGATTGTCTGGTCCGGTTTGCCCGTCTGTCCGTCTCATCCGATCACCTCGGCCCGTCCACTATGACAACCCTGGTTGCAAATGAGTTGCAAACGAGTCACAGACAAGTTGCAATGAAGTCACAAATGAGTTACAAACAAGTTATACATTAATTGCAAATGAGTTGCCAATAAGTTGTACAATTCACTGATTGAGTTACCAACCTCACGTGGCAGCAAAAACTACATAAGCAACTATGTCATAAAAGCGCATCAATAAAGTTCTAAGTAAGCTACCAAATGAGAAACAATTCTATTTTTGTAGTTGCAAAATCCCTCATTTTCTTCTAGTGTGCATCATGTAAATCTCCCCTAAAGATCTCCATTTAGAAAGGCAGTTCTAATATTGAACTACCAAAGATGCATCCTTCTTGCAGCATCAGTTGCAAATATAGCTGAAATTGAATCATAACAAATGATAGGTGAATAATTTTTTTCTTAAATCAACTCCATGTTTCTACGTAAAATCTTTAGCCATTGGTTTGACTTTGAATTTACTGACGTCACCGTTAGGTTTGTATTTAACCTTATAGACCCATTTATTTTGAACAAGTTTTCGATGTGGAGGTTTTTGTACTAGCTCCCAAGTTTGATTCTCAATTAAAAAAATATTTTCACAATCCATCACTTCCTACCAAGATGTAGAGTCAACTGAAGAAATTGCCTCATGATATATCCAGGGTTCTTCAATTGCTCTCCCACTAACGCAATGAAAGCATTTGAAATGCAAATGGCATCTTGATACATTGGATCAATACAAAATAAATCGCATAGTTCTTATTCTTCTAGTAACTCAAGAAAGTTGGGATAAATTGAAAGACATTGCATACTATTCAATAGTTTTTGGATAGATTGAAACCTTGGATTATTAGGTTTGTCATTTGCATTGTCAAATTCCACAATTGAAAAGTGAACCAAAACATTTGAAGTTGATGAAATTTCCATTGCTAGTGATGAGTTTATAAAATCATCAAAGAAAATTTGGGAAGATCAAAATTGGTGCAATTGGTTCTACACACATGAATATTGTTTGAAGAGGAATCTTTTGACTAATTTCCACTGCTATTCAAATCTCCCACTACTATCCAAATCTTCCACTGCTATCTCCCATTGTTCCATTAGATGTATTGCTAATAACATCAATAGGATGTTGAAGTGGAATAAGAAGATCAATCACTTGTGTTAATGAATCAATTGATATAGTAGCATACTATTCAAGGCTAGGGTCTAGAAGAAAACTTAGACAATACTTACCAGATCTCTCGTCAATGATATAATCAACACTCTTAATTATTTTGTTAGTCACAGGTTCTCAGAAACAATATGTTCGACTTGTAGAAGAATATCCCATAAAGTATGTCTTGATATCTTTAGGATCTAATTTTGTCTTTACTGCTTTGTTGACAAAAATCCATGCTAAAGAAACAAAATCCGTAAAATGTTGGACTGAAGATTTCTTTCCAAACCTTCTTTTATAAGGAGTGACATTGCCAAGCTGATGGTTAATAGTTTTGGTCAATAGGTATTCTGCTGTGCTAACAACCTCAGCCCATAATCTCCATCACAATGCAATTTTCATGCTCAATGTATAAACATTATGTTGTGGAATATAAACCGTAGTACTTGTCTAACGATAAATATTCAGGTTGTCAAGATACTTGTCAAAAACATCATTCACAAATTCCTTGCTTTAATCTGTTTGGATAGCAATAACATCACTACCTATCTTCTTTTTAATCGACTTTACAACTCACTTGAAGAATGAAAAAACGTCAGTCGTCAGACTTTTGCTCAACAAAATGGACAAATTGATATGCAATGGCATCATCCTTGTATAGTATATAAAACATCAAGCTCTTAAGTGATGGAGTCTTGGTTTGACCAGATATATCTTTGTTTATTTGGATCATATTTGTAAATATACTTGGGTTGCTTACCAAGCATACATCCTTCAGACCTTCACACTTGCCTTCACATCATCACAAAGTTTTGAAAGTAATGCATCATAACAATGCAATAAATTGTAAAGTAATGCATCGTAATGATGCAATAAATTGCATATTAACTTGCGAACCCATGAAACAACGATAACCACCATTAGAGGAAAATTGGGGTGGCAATTGGGCCCTTTCTTGTAAATGTTCATTAGAGTAAAGTGCAATCAAGAACCTGTTTTGAGGTGGCATGGGCCACTGTGAATTGGCCGTCCCGCCACTTAAAGGACCATGTGAATCAATAAGAACCATGCACTCGAGAAGTACTTGGAGCGTATTTTGAAAAGTGGAGTTACTCTGGTCCTACTTGAACATGACAGGAGGGGTAAGTGCGCAGAGTTCCAGCAAAGTAAGACCGCTGGTGCCTCTCCACTCACTGTAGCTACGTTAAGCTTACAGAAGTTACTTCCAGCATGGATCAGTTTGTATTAAGGTTAAATTTCAATAAAATTCCCTTTTATATGTGTAGCAGCCTCTTGCATTGGTAGGAATTTTGCAAAATCAGTTAGCTAAAATAAAATCATCACTATTGCATAGGAAAAATCCAATCAATATTGAGAAACCCAATCAATATGGAATTTGGACCGGTGTACCAAGCTATATGTAAAACAACATGTGAGTTCATTCCAACTAATGGCTCTATAGGTTGTCTAGAGTTCTAACAACAAATTTTTTTTTCCACATCTAACCTTGGGATCTAATACCTAAATAGTATGAAAATGTACAAAAAAAAATTCAGAATTTTTGATCGCACAAATTGCAATATATCTGCGTTTAAAGTGAAAAAAACAAGTTTTTCAGTACATTGTGGGACTAGATTTTTTGACTTTGAACATTTTTTACTTAAAATTTTTGCACTACAAAATTTTGAGCTTTAAATTTTTATAGTATAAAATTGAGTTGAGAGTCTAGCAAAAAAAAATAATCAAAAAAACTAAATTTTCATTATTAAAATAATTGTTGAGTAGAAGTAGGTACTAGATAGGAGGAAAGTCTAAAATATTAATATCTTTTATATGCACTAATTCCAATGGTGAGATTGTTCTAGCAAAAATACTAAACCACATGGAACTTCTTTTTTTGAAAGATGGTGAAAATTGCATTCAGAATGAATCCTACAAGTTATTTTTTTCAAGAAAATGCTCTAAGTGCCCCCAAAATAAGATTGTCCGTAACTTTCTCATAACAAATCCAAATGAAATGAATCAAAGCTTTCTAGATAGACAAAAATATAATCTATGGGGAAAAAAATTCAGTTTTTCTTTAAAAAAATTAAAAAATATTTGGCTGCCCCTTCTTCCCTATTTTGAGCTTATTTGGGAATAACTTTTGTTTATGGACACCAACTGAAAAAAAAATTATATTCCCAATAAGCTTATCAATTTTTCTGTGCTCAAAAAAGTTTCAAAAATCAGGAAAAAATTCAGATCGTAGGTACCTGCCCGGCATCCCAAATGTCCAGACAATGGCTCTTTAGGGTCAAGATTGTGACAAATTTATCCATTAGGACTGGAACATGTCGAATTTCAACCATCCATACCCGGAAGTGGCAAACTGAAGTAATTTTGTAAATTTTTAAGTAATTTTTACAATATAGAAAATAATATTATTGCATTGGAATCCCCATAACAACAACAAATTCATAAGCCCATTGATTATAAGCACTTGAACCAAAAGAATTCCAACTTGAAATCAATCGGCAAAGTGGCAATAAGAATCCAAATCTACTAAAGACATGCAGGTAAAAGATGTTGGCGCCCTTACTCCCCCTTCCCCAATCATTCCTTCTAGAAACAAAACCATCTCAGCTTTGGCGCCTTAACTGACAACACCAGGATGCATTTGAAGAAGCCACGTAAGCTTTGGTGCTACGAGAATGACTGTAATCATACTATTAAGAACTTGTCATCATGGCAGCAAGGTACTGCATGATGACTAGTTTATCTTGGTTTAATCCACTAAGTTGGGATATGAGTAGCTCATAAGCATGTTCATTACTGAGTCTCAAGGGCCCAATTGCCACCCCAAATTTTTTCTAATGATGATAATTGTTGACAAACCATAGGCTCTAAACTTTGTGATGATGGGTACTGAAACTAAACTTGCTTCTCCAGCTTGAAATTGCGAAGGTTGTCATTGGCACTCATCTAGTAAATAAGAGCAACATTCATATGGTCCATTTGTTCATGCTAGAGAACAAGATCTTTATGAGCCTTGGAAGAACTAGCAACAATTTTTGAATCAATTGTAGATACATCTGATAATTATGATCAAATTTGAAATATACACTTCATTTGTAGAACTTGACAAAAGATTAGCAGAGTCAAAATGTACAGATGTTGCCACTTGTTTTGGGAGTATCACCATTATAGAAAGTTGATATAACTTCCGCCAACAAGTGCCTTTCAAAACCTTATTTCTAGAAAGAGTAGAAAACTTATATCGGCTTGGAAAAATAACACAAGTTAAGTTTTTTCTCAAAGACAGGTCCAATTCAAAAAATGTTTCATTTTAGTTTAGGACAAATAGAATGTCACAAATAAGTCCCTTGTGATATTTACCATTGATTAAACAACGAATTTGAATATCGCCTTTATCTTGAACCCATAACTTGTGTCAATGGCAACCTGCACAATACAAAAGCTTTCGGGAATGGATTGAAAATTAGAAATCCATTCAATTCTGTTTGCTATATATTTGCTTGTTTCATTGTTAGCAAACCACATATCAAAGGAAGAATTGCTTGCAAGAAAATAGCTTGATAAGATTGATGTGGACAAAAGAAAAATCTTCATCTAGAGCAGATTTGGAATCATCATTTGGAATCATCATTGGAACTGCTTGCAACTATATAAACTCTCAACAAGATTCACCTTGTTGAGTCCACCATCAATTTTATGAGGATGCTTCCTATATGGACATTTCTTCTTTGGCTTCAGGTAATTGACTAATCAATGTCCAAGTTCATGGCAGTTGTAATATTTGGTGCGCCTTAAGATTTTAAATGTGATTCTAATCTTTTTGATATTGTTCATTCTTGGAAAATGAACAATTTTGCAAAATAGAAACTAAATAGGTAAAGAAAGATTGATTGGTTTCAGTATGAGCACCGCCTTGCTGATGAAGTAAGCTTTTATGCCAAATGAGTCGTTCTTCTAAACTATCAATTGCCTGGTTTTCCTCAAGAACATTGGACCAGACAACAATAATACTATTATAGTTAGGATAAAGGCTATATATAATCTTTGAAATAATCATCTTATTAGGAACAACATGACCTAGATCAGTAATAATCATTGCCATCTTAGTGACGTTTTGAATATGAGATGAAATATCATTGCTACTCTTCATTTTATAGTCAAAGAACTTGCCCTATAGTGTGAAAACTCTCTAGAGTTTTGCTAAGGTGCAGGGACATAGCTTTTGCCACATGGAGGTTGTTGTAGTACAAATAATTAGTTTAATAAGAATTTTTTGAGAGATAGACTTGCTAATAATCATTCTAGCATCAACAATCTTTTCATCCTATGCATCAATCCAAATGAGCTTCTTAAAGGTGATCATCGCTAGATTAAGGGGAATAGGATGTTTCTTGAAACCTTCTTTGCTTCAAAAATAATTTTCATGTGATATTTTTAGATGGAGAATTGTATTCAATCAAATGTTTTCATAGAGATTCTATTGTGCATATCTATGAAAGGAAATTCAAGAAAATCAAGAAGATCAAGACAATCAAAAAATTCTCCAAAAATACAGTAGGAAGCTACCAAAATGTTTGAATATCAAATCAATTGAATTGAAGATCTACAACAATGCACTTATAACTAGGGAAACAAAATGGATTGAGAAATCCTTTTCTTCATTGTGCTCTTCATGACTATGCTCCTGCTTTGGATCTAAGCTAATATTACATTACAAAACCAAAAAAAGAAATTGGAAACAAGTGAAAAAATAAGCTTATGGGAGGAAGAATAAAGAAAACTACAAGTCCTAAGCAACGATTTAAAGAAACTGAACTTCATTGAAATGAAGGAGATTTGATAGGAGCTTGTAAAAATACATCACAAAAGGAAGTGACATAAGGCACTTACAAAAAAAAACTAGCGCTTATATTCGTTGAAGGAAGATGAAAAGATGCAGATCAATGCTTAAGGCCCATAACCTAAAGGATCTAAGCAAATTCTAGTACCAAAGCTTAACCAAAATGCACATATAGTATAAGTTCTTCTTTACTCAATAATGCATATAATGCATAGTTGTATTACAATCCTATAGTAATCCTTAGAACTCAATGTACATACCATATTCTTTCTCCTGTTCACAAACACTCTCTAACTATAACAACTAATGTGAAACGACCCATTACCACAAAGATTTGCTATCTAGGTACTTTAGAGAAGCTATTTGTCAGTTAAAATATTTTTCAGAGATTAAAGAGTTTGAAGAAGTAAATTGCAAAAATAATGATTAATGAAGATATTTCAACAAGAAGTGAATTTTTGTGAATTTTCAAAGCTAAAATGTTAAACTATGAATAGACCCTTGTCGAAGCATGGGTAGATGCTTGTTGACACGTGGGCTTATGTGTTTGCTCCCCAAATGCATTGCAATCATGATAAAAAGTTGCTAAGTTGTAGTAATGGATGGGCCACTGACGCAAATGGCAAAATTAGGTGGATGATGGTACTAGATAGTTCTACCTTAGAACTAATTTGACAAGAAACACAAAACTAAAAGCAAACAACAGATGAAACCTTAACCCATAAATCCCGCTAAGGACATTTTCTAGCCGATGAATGACAAAGAATCTCTTTCTATAGGACATAAGTGCAACTATTCATCCTCCCAATTTTGTGTGAAAAGGGAAGATCATCTACAATAGTTTGTCTTCCACTGAGTGCTTTTGCAATGGAGGCGCCCCGGCCAGGGAGGACTGACACCTCTGTTGCCCCACCGAAGGGTAAATGTAAAAATTGCCCCCTATTTTGTGCCGCTTAAATTTTGTATTTCTTCACGTCACCTATCACGTCACTGATCGCAAATATGAAATTCAATAAAAAAAATTCGGAAGTGTTTTCTGCTGAGTCTAAACACGGGGCAATAGAGGTGTCAATTCTCGCTGGCCCGGAGGCCCCCCTTTTGCTCGAGGGGGATACTTCACGTCTCCCGAATAAAGCCAGTAGTAATTATGATTGGGCCCAAAGAAAGAATTTGAAGGATGTGGATGTGGATGGAGTAATCCTGTCAATAGAAGTGGTGCCTGTACACCACTCTTCAAGGACTTCATCACATGACCGACCACTTGGAGCGGTGAAAGGCCAAGAAAAATCCGGGGTTGACCACGAGTGGATCGTGACCACTGCGCCTGGAAGCATCTGGTGAAGCTCAACTGGTCCTTCATGAACTCCGGATCGGACGAGGGGAAGCATGGTGCGTGAGAAAGTTCGCCGGCGCTGGTGTCTGAATGCGGGATTTTGAAGTATCGATCGTCGCATTCGTGAGCCTTACTGTCGCTGTGAAACTCGAACGATGCAATGCTGCACTGACATGACGGTCTGTTATCAGTGAGAATAATTATCCGGGGGGGAGGCATGCGTCGTGGTGCGTGAGCAGGCAGGGAGAGACGGAGCACAGGTCTCGTGAGTGGAAAGCAAATCATGAGCGTGGGAAGGGATTTTTTGATGTGCGCATTGTCTTGGAATCGACAGATGAAGTGATTTGGGGGCAGCATGCCCAAGGATCGCTAGCTAGGGACGTGACCATGAGCATGCGTGAATAGGGACTGAGTACGAATCTCGGCGATGCAGTGGCTGTCAGTGCGAAGGAATTGGCAACGCAGCATGCATGAAACCTGAAAAAATTGGCGAGTGAAAGCTAGACGGATGGGGTTTGCAAGCAGCAGAACCATGGTCAGGGAGAAATCTAGACACCCAGTTGCAGATTATTGGTTTGGTTTGGTATCCGAGATCCACGGTCGTAGACGTGCAATGGAAATGTAGTGAGGGCCAGGGCAAGATCTCGAGAAGGTTCAGCTTCCAAATCCAGCTCGAAGGTCCAGCCGTTGCTGCAAAGACATCGCGCGGGCATTGGCGAATTCAAGGGTAGTCGCTGGACGAGGAGCTCATCGTTGCAGTCTCGATGCAGCAACGTCGGAAGAACAAACCGACAGGACGAACGGGGAAGAGACGGTGACCTCTGATCACAGGTCACCCGCGGGAGAAACTGGAAACCACCGGTCAGTTCTTTATCTGTCGCAACTTACAGGGGACTTGTAGTTGGGAATCAATTGCAATTCAATTTAGAGGAGGGTTGATTGATGGCTTTATCCAATTTTTAATTAAATGGACTGGGTTAAGTGGAGTTAAACAAAGATTATGTAAGAATTAAGGATCAGCATTCAGGATACATTTTGAGTTTTACCAGCTATTTTCTTTAATTCCCATATTGAACTGATTTTTGTTCTCTATTTTTTACTCTAAATTTAAAAAATTTAGATTTTTTCACTGGATTTTTTTCCAATGTTTTTGAATTGCAACCAGGGTTTTATTCCAATTGGCCACCGGCTAACAAATGAACTCAACGGGTCATTCTCCCGAAACATTGATAAGGATAATGACAAATCAATGTGTTCCCATGTGTTCCCAACGAGGAGAGGAGATGCTCTTGGTGTGGCCCAATGAGTAAAATATGTTATTGTCCAAAACTTGTCCAATCAGTAAAACAGAAGTCGTGAAAGAGAAAAACCGACTCAGAATCACGTGCAGCACGTTTATCCAACATTCTGTGCAGTCAGAAACGACCACAGAATTTTCTATTTGATTGCAATTTTTTAAATTTTGGAGCGAGTAATGTACGATTGGAAAGGTCTTCTGAACACCTTTCCAAAAGTATATTATATGCCCACAAATTAAAAAAAATTGCAATTGGAAAATTGAAAAGAAAATTCTGTGGTCGTTTTTGGACTGCACAGTACTGCACTCGACTTTGAGTGTGGTTTTTGTTTAACGTTTGAGATAGTGAATAAACAAAGAGGTTCCAAGGTGTTTTTTACTACAATACGTCTCATCCTACCAAACCAATGATTGACTTTTGAAAAACCACACTTTCTAGAAGATGGATATGATGAACTGGAGGTAAATAATATACATTTAAAAAGATATAAGCAAACATGTGCAATCATTCAAGAAAGGATTCATGTGCTAAGGGCTTAGAATACAAGCCTTCCTTTACAGTTGAATGAAGCCAGTCAAAGCCTTTCTTTATTGCTACTGAAATGGTTGGTAGCGCTGGATGCAGGGTGTGCATCAAGCTGGGTCTTCTTAATTCTACAATTCTAGGCAATGTTACCAAACACAACTTTCTCAAACCTTTGTCGACATGTACCCCCCACATGCGGTACATGACGAGGGCAAAAGCGTAACCTGAACAAAGTAAGCAATAGTCACGTAGATCACTGGCGTCACACCAAAGACCTAGGCCAACGACTCTCCATTGGATAGTAAGAAGGCAGTTGAAGTAACACATACAAGTAGCAGCTCCACGCCCACCAAGCTCTGATTATCTTTGCCACAGAACAATAGCAACGCTCCTCTCCCAACCTGCATCAACGCGTGTATACAGCCGACAATGGACCCTTCTCACAACAAAGGCACAGTATGCGTCACAGGAGCCTCAGGATTCCTGGCCTCCTTTCTTGTCAAACGCTTGCTTCACGACGGATATCACGTACGTGGAGCTGTGCGAGATCCTGGTAAGCAGTCGCTCAACAGAAGGATGCATGCTTTCTATCTAAGTAATTGAACCAATATGTGTGCTTCCATTGGGAGAGCTCTCCACAGGTACTATAGAAGCCAAACTCTCGTGAGGTCAAATTTTCATTTCTCAATATATGGTAATTTCGTATGCAATGGGAGGTTGTAGAACACTACTACTGAAGGGATACTGAGTAGACGCCAGTTTCCATTCCAAGATGAGTGGCCTGGTCTAAAAATGTAACCGAAGTCATACAACAATGGTTGCTAAGTCGAGACCAAGCAAGTGTTGATTGGAAGAGAGGAGTCGCTAGGGGTGAGTCAATAGAAGACGGGATTTGGTTTAGTATCCTCTACTAAAACCTAGAGTTCATCAATGCAAAGTTGAGGACTTGATTTAGGATTTGTGTCTGATCAAACTAAGTGTGTTGTGATGACATTCGTGTTCAGAGAATCATGACAAGGTAGCTCACCTGTGGGCATTGCCGGGAGCGAAGGACCGCCTGAAGCTTCTGAAGGGCGACCTGCTCACGGAAGGAAGCTACGATGACGTGTTCTCAGGGTGCGAGGGTGTGTTCCACGCTGCCATGCCTGTGGTGATAGTGAAAACTGACCCCAAGGTAATGAAGTCATTCTTCTCAGCCATTTCCTGAATATCGTCCTGCCATTCAAGCCAGAGATTTGTAGCGACTGGAATGATCAAATTCACTAACCGTTTCAAGTTGAAAGGTAGTGCATACTAAAACCGTTGCGGACCTGGTCCTGTCTTCTATTGACCGACTTCTGTTGCCAGCAGCAACTCATCTCTTCCAATCAACACTTGGTTGGCGTTCATATAGTAAGTGGCGTTAGCACGATTTGCTTGGAAGTCTATGGCTACTGATTACTCAATGGAAATGGGGCTACAGACTCTTCAATAGTGGTTTACAACCTCCCTGTTCGAATGACTCCATAGGAAACAATCATACATTGGAGGGATCAAAAATTTGATCTCAAGAGAGTTTGACTCTTGTACCGAAAGTGATCTCTCCAGAGAGCTCTATTGAGTGACCTTCCCCACGAAAGAACCTCCTACATATTGGTTGAAAGCTTAAAGTGACGCAAATAGTGTCAGACACCTTACAGAAGGACTGACACGAGATGTGTGGGAAGCATGAGGTACCATTTCACCCTCAAATCTCCATAAGCTGATTGCTCTACGCTGACAAAGTTGAGAATCCGTCATGCAGACAGAGATGCTGGACCCGACCATCTTAGGCACGTTGAATGTGCTGCGCTCATGCGTGAAAGCCTCCGTGAAGCGTGTGGTGCTCACGTCCTCCAGCTCTGCGGTGCGCCTCCGCGACGACCTGGAACAGCCGGGAGTCAACAACTACTTGGACGAGTCCTCGTGGAGCAGCATTCCCTTCTGCAACCAGATTCAGGTCACTACCATCAATGAACTTCACGGTTGGAAAATGATCACGTCGTGAAAAAAGTAATCCGAACGGGGTGAAATTTGATATCACAAGAATCAGTGAAGAACTTTGCATGTATTGGTTAAAATATAATGAAATTAGACAAAGGAAAGAATCTATATGACTTTGCTCAAAACTTCTCAAAAAACAAGAGAGGCCCAGTTCGGATCTCTTGATCCATGAAGGGGTTTACCACCAGTAGATGTAAGCTTTGCTATGTGTGCAGTTATGGTACGCGTTAGCCAAAGTGTTGTCCGAACAAGAGGCTTGGAAATTTGCATCTCTGCACTCCCTGGACTTGGTGGTTGTGGCACCGAGCTATGTGATCGGCCCTTGTTTGCCCCCTCAGCTGTCTAAAACTATAAAAGACGTTGTCGACCTTCTCAACGGTACACCCAAACTCTTGAATGCCCTCGAATGCCATTTTGTATGGACATCCCCATAGCCAGTCTTTTGCCTAGCTTGCACTGCAAGAGTAAGGTAGATGTCGCAATTCCACCTCGCTCATCAAACCAGACGTTCATAGTTTCACTCTATATCATTCAATTGTGCCTGGGTTTTAACATTCCCTTGCAAGGCTGTAAGGAATTAGGAAGGTCAAATGAACATAATGCCATGTAAGGTTTGGGAAGTGACTCTTAAAATCCGTACCCAATTCTGATCCTTATTGACTCGGTTTTAAAGAGCTCACCTGAACATTGACGTTGGTTCTGCAGGCGGCAGCGACTTCGGAAGGCAAGGGCGAATGGGGTTCGTCCATGTGGATGATGTGGCAAAAGCCCACATCCTCGTCTACAAAACGCCATCTGCAGAAGGGCGCTACATATGCTCTGCTCAGGAGACCACTCCTCAGGAGCTTGCGGAGTACTTGGCTGGGCGGTACCCAGACCTCCCTATTTCCACCAAGTAAGCATTTCGGGTGCATGTTGCTCAGGAAACACCCCGTGTACACAGAGAATATACTAGATGTGTACAATTCATGAGGTGGTGTCCCTGAGCAGCACTCGTCCGAACATTTCTCTCAACCTTTGGATCTTTGAATCACGGGATCGCCCAATAGGTAGAGGTTTAGGGTTTAGGGTTTGAACTCGTCTAACTGTAGAACATGGTATCAAAATAACCAATCTTTCAGTGCATTTGGATCCTCTTTAATTTGCTAACAAGAATATAAGAATGTTGTACCATTCAAGAAGAGAAACTATGCTCCGCGCTTGAATTGTCATTTTCAGGTGTGGTTATCTTGGTCATGATCGGTGGCACGTATGGATAGAGATTTCCGTCATGCCCAGTACTGATAATTTGCACATACTGTATGCTCCGACCGTTGCAGACTGAACGGTGTGCCACCCTTGCCTTACTACACGTTCAACACAACCAAACTGCAACGCCTGGGTCTCCAATTCAAACCTCTGGATGTCATGTTTGACGACTGCGTTGCGTTCCTGGAGGAAAGAGGCCACCTGAGAAGGACGACGACGCCAGTATCGTCTCCTGCAGCTAAAGAAATACGCCCAAAGGCCGACCTGTTGCAGGACAAGGTCGAACTGATTGGGGCCAATTGAGTTGTTGACAGAGTACAAATAAGTCACAGTAGATGATAGCACTCAGAATAGGTGCAGTGGTTCTTTGCTACCCCCTTAACTTATGTTGCAAAAAATTGTGTCAACACTAGTGGCATAGCAACTTTTGGTTGAAAACAATTCTAACTAACGATTATGCATGCAAAATCATGTGAATGCAACGCATTGAAATCAATGCTCTGAAATATTTTCATCAGTGAATATTTTGGCTCATTGGCTTGAGAAGCTCACTCGTTCTCAACTTTGCAAAACAAGGTGCCAGGAATTCCTCGGCAAGCCTATTCGAAGGATGCTCAATAAGGGTTCAACAAGAGTTTCTGGAACTTTATGTGGCTATTGACATACTTTCGACTACTAAGACAATGGCTCATTTGGCTGGAGATGAGCACTTGAATTACCTCAACCTTGCAAAAAAAGGTATAGGGCGCTCAACAAGGGCTCTCTATAATCTCATGAGAAGGTAGTTTAAGAAGCACATAGGACACACTCTCGCATGCACAGACGAAGCCTCATTGCCTTGAGATGAGGTCTCACTGAGCTCAACCTGTGCAAAACAAGGTGTCGGGGACTCTTTTTCACGCTAATCCAGAGTGTTCAGAAAGGAGTCCTGACAAAATCACGTCGGTATTTTATTTGATAAGCATGCTTTCCTACACATTATCGAATGGAAGCATTAGGATTCCACGAAACCTTGCATGGAAATATTCACCACCCCTCGCTCCAAATCCACGCACACCACTTCGCTTTCCAAGACGCTTCCTGAAACCCTAAAAATCTCACCGACAAGAATCCGAGCAGCAAACCCTCAAGGCTCCGAGACAGAGCTCTTCGCCGTGGAAAATTAAGTCACAAGCAACGCCGCTTCATCTCTTCTTCACCCAAAATATCCAAAACTTGCAACAGTCCACACAAAAAGAACATCCACAGAAAGCTCGACATCCTAACTATGGAAAGAGTGACGGAGGCGTATGACTGCATGAGAGATTGACTATACAACCATCGCCCTAATGGAAACTGCGAGGGTATGGTAGTATGCTGTAAAAGCGCCCATCCTCTCTAAATGGACCCTGTAAGAAGATATAAAATGAACTTCAAGTGGTCTTAAAATAGATATGTGACAGATTTTTAATGGGCTGAAAATAAAGTGAGAACAACTTAAAGTTTGTTAAAGATCACTTTAAAGTTGAAATGTGGATGGTTAACGCATGTGGTTAGGTTCATTTTAAAAAGTAGTGATAGGTGGACATTTATGTATTTAAATACAAAGGTACCAAGTCAACTACTTTATTTGGAGAATGCAAAATCTGAAATTACCCCTTCTCCCTCTGTCTTTCTTGTCCTCTGTTGTCTGTCTTGGTTTGTCCCCCACCAGGCCACTTGTGGCTGGTGTCTTGTACTTTTATTTTGCAATGAAATCCCGTTTCATTTGTGCCAAAAAAAAAAAAAAAAAATCTGAAATTAATTGGATATAAGGTAAACCAGCCTATGACAGGCCAACTGTCTAATGCAGACATCTACATAACCCCCCCATTACAGTCCATTTCAGATTTTTGCTTCTACAATTTAATTAGGTTGGTTAGTGGCTCACATTAGTGCATTAGGTGATTGTGATAGAATTGGTAATGACTATCATAGGACACTTACACATTGTGATGTAAACTCATCATAAAGAGTTGTTTTTTTATTCCTTTGTGTGATGGCCACATTAAAAATTCTTGTGGTTTTGTTAGGAAATCTGAAGACTGCATTAGGTGGTAAGATGACCATCATAAAGACATGTTTTATTGATTTCAGATAGTCTACAGACTGTTTTGAAAAAATACTTAAAAAATTCATAACAAATTCCTACTTTGTCCAAAAACTAAAACTTTAACTGCTTCTTTCATTTCTCAAAGTTGTCTTTGCTAGAAAAAAAATCTGATTTTATTTTGCTAATGACAACATACCAAATCAGTCATTCTGCCTGTCATAGGCTGGTATATCTTAAGTATGGTCGCTTTAAGGACCCTTGCTTGTTATTTATTGCAAATCCCCATGCTTATTCTTGATTTCCCCATCTCCCATTGATTGGCCGCATGTGTGCTGATTTTGCCAGACCTACTGTCATAAATAGGTACATAGGACCAAAATCTTTAAAAATTCACAACTAATTCAATATTGCTTGGAAAATTATGAAACCACTTGTATTAGATGCCGCATCCATTTATCTTTCTTTGTAAAATAAGCAAAAAAATCTTACGGTCCATAGAAGCTTATGAGAAAGGCGTACCGGCCTGTAAATGGTTCCTTTTAGAGCATGCTACCTTATACACAACACCCAACAATCCCTCAGATTCTGATGTCATGTTGTGGTCCTCATCCGCTCGTCCCGAACTTTCTGGACTTGGCCTCGAAAAAGTCGACATTAAGACAAACTTTGTCACACAAGCAAGGAATCTCGGCTTTTCCACTGGCAGACGTTCATGGCTTTCGTTCATTGGGATACATCACCACCAAGCTCAACTCTACGCTACGAGCATCACCGCGCATCCTGCATAATGTTAAGTAAATGTTAAGTAAGGCTTCTAAAACCGCCCCAGTCGTCCTCCATAATGGATGACTAGCAATGCAGGTTGGCTTGCAAAAGAGGGTCATTATGCAAGTTTGATATTGGCCTCTTCGCGGACTGTAGTGCAGCGTGTCACAAAAATAAAATACCTTTCCAGAATTTCGGTGGCAAAGTCTTTCACCTTGTTTCATTTTTTTTGTGTTTTTCACCTTGAGTCACAACTTTTTATTCTGTCACGATTACTTGCTCTTGCCACGGCAAACGAGCATATGTACAACAGTGACAACAGAAATTAGTATTCACTGGCACACTACTCTAAAACTTTTAAAAAATCCTACTCTTGTGACAAAACTTGCAATTTGCACTACACTTGAACCTCGTTTTTACTTTTGGTTTGCAGTTTGTCACAAATTGGATCATATATTTTGAAGCTTCTTACAGTAATAAGTTAAGAATTTTATTTTATGAGTTTCGTTTTTGAGCAAAGTCCATGAGTCTTTGTCCTCAACTTCATGAGAAGGATAAGATATTTTCATGAGAATGATAGGCATTTTCATGAGTCTTCACTCTCAATGCCATTAGAATGTTAGACACTTTATATGAGTCATTATATTTTGAATCATTCAATTTTTATAAATATAAAATTATTTGACCTCTAAATGCCCTTTGGCACCAAAATGTGGTGGCAAAGAAACTCTGAAGTTAAATAAAACCTTACCAAATCACTATTTTCAATAGTTTATATTTTTGAAAGATTATTTTTGAAGTTTAGTTTTAGCATCCTAAATCTGATTATCAAAATAAATGATATTGATTTTTCTATTCAAGACGTTGTGCAAGGGGTCCATTGCAATCTTGACTTTTTGTAGTGCTGAGGGCTCTTGGAAATGAGCCTCAAATACATTACATCTTGGAGAAAAAATTGCATTAGAAATTCATTTAAAAAAAAATGTAGAGTACATTTTGAAAATCCATAAATTGATTGGGATAATGCATGTTAGACCCTTCATCCTCATATTTTTCTTGGTGACCAACTTTTTAGATTTGACATGTGAAAATAGGATTGAAACGCTTCAAATAACTTTTGCAAATGTGACACCTTCATGATCAATCGTTATAATCTTTCAATCTATAAGTGATATTGTTGTGTGTTTTTTCCTAATGTGATCTTTAACATGTCTAATTTGAATTTGGATGGTCATAATTAAAAAAAAATTATACAACTTATCAAAAAATTGGTTATATGTTCAATTTAGAGCAAATTTCTAGAAGTTCAAAAAAGGCCTTAGGCATTTAGGGGTTAATACACAATTTTTCCTTGCATTTTTTCTTGCATGGAGAATTTAGTTACACTTAGTTTGGTTAAATAATTCATGAAATTAAAATCAAATTTGTAGGGAAAGGATTAATTTATTACAATTTACATCTATTAGAAAAATCATGAAGTTTGTTAAATTGTTTGGTGAAATCAATCAATTGCAAAATGAATAAAACTTCATCCAAATTGATGGATGCAATTTGAGTGCTTGTGGATATTGAAAAGAAGGTCTTAGGACTCAATGTACATGTTTAGAACATTAATTTATATTTTTGAGGGCACACTAAATGATGATTAAATTGTTTGAGGTATGTGTTCTAATAATGCTTGGGCAGAATTGCATTGCAATGATCTTATGAGTTTGTTAGAAAAAAGTATACAATTTTGGATGTAGAAACTATGATGATACTATACTTCAAAAGAATGTCATATGAATATGGTTCTTTAGGGGGTATTTGTAAATAGTATTCTATACAACATTTGTCATGAAGATTTTATTTTGAGATGAAATTATTTTGTTTACACTGTTGTTAAATTTTCTTTCTATCTTTATTCTTGTAAGGTTCGCACATCCTAAAGTAGATGCCCCTTACTAAACCCTGAACTAAGAAGATGAAGTTGCATAAGTTTTAATTCAATTATGTTTTAGAACTTTAGAAAAAATAGTAAAACAGAAACAATTCTTGGAATTGCAAGCTTCAAGTATCAAAACTTGTATAAACTTGTAGTCAAAAGTGCATAGAATGTTTTTTGTTCAAATTTATTTTTATACTTTTTTTTATAATTGTCAATTATGAAACTATGTTTTGCATTTTGAACTTCATTTATAGTAGGAATCCTAGATTATTTGAATGTATATTGTAATTGATATGATTTTATTTTACTTTAACTTTAAAAACTTACAATAATTTGATTTTTCCATCAAAATTTATGAAAAAATTAGTTTCAATAGAAAATACACTTTTTCACAAGTAAAAAGTATCTAAATTGTATATATAAATTATACAATAGGATAAATATAGTTTGATAGTGAAATTTGACTTGAAGGTTATAGTCAAGGATGTTTTTAGTATAAAAAATAAATCATTTTATCCCTTAGGTTCCATTGTCCCTTTGAGGGACAAATTGGATTTCAAGTAGGTTCCTATCATCTCGATATTTTTTTTGATTCTCTAAATTTCTTTTGAAAAGATTAAAAAAAACAATAGCTTTTCAAAAATATAATTTTTGTTTCAATTGAAATTTAGGAGCAGTAGTTATGGCAGAAAAGAATATTTTTTTAGAACAATGTCATCATTGACATTAGTGTATTTCAATTCCATTTTAGAGCTATTAACAATTTAGATTTTCTTTCAATCTAGAAACTACTTCAACTTAACAAATTTTTAATGAGAAAAACTAAGTGTGTGTTTTTTTAATTTTTATTCCTAGACTTGTAATTCATTTCTTTATCATGTAAAATTAGAATTTCAAAATCAATAGAGCAAAAATTATAAGTGACAAAGGTTTGAAGCCTCCAAAATGCAGTCGAGCAAGGACCAAAACAATTTGTTTTCTTCACTTTAGATGCAAATATCTTGCAATGTATACAGTCAAAATTCGTGAAATTTCTTCCATACATTCTAATACTAGTGGTAGTAAAAGATCTTACAGTCAGATATGAAAAAAAATAAAAAAAATAATTTTTTTGTGCTCTTTGCTATAGAAATGACAAGTTTTGAATGGTTTTTGTTAGAAAAGAGGCCTCAGGAGTTTAGTAGTTAATTGAAAAAATTTCACACTACTTTACATTGCCACTTGTACATCTTTTATATATTTTCAAATTAATTGGATTATTTTTATTTATTTATGAATTAGTTTTAACTTTTATTTACAAAAATTTAGAACTATGACATTTTTCCATGAAGGGAATTAAATATTATTGTAATGATTGACAATTCAGAGTGTCATATAATAAAAATATAAGTTTGATATGTAATTTAAAAGGGAAAATTTATCTTAGATATGATGTTTGAATATTCTTCAATAGATATGAATCTATCTTGGGGTTAAAAGATGTTATAGCTAAAATTGTTTGATGCATGACTTGACTCTTCAATGTAGAAACAAAGAGTGCACCTATTGATTCAATAGTTGTAGCATTTCGGTGACTACTTTGATCATGGAGGGTCGCATCCTATACAAGTTAAAGTTGTGGAATACTTGATCTGAGGTGGAATATAATGTAATGACAACTCCAAAAAATAAATTGCTAAGACTATATTGCATTTTTGTTGTAATTGTTTCAAACTTTTTCCTTCATTACTAGAAAATTTAGTATTTTTCAAATAATCAAGCTTAGTGAAAACAAGAGTATTCAACCTTTCATTACAACTAGTTAACCCTAAAACGTCGAGGCGGACGTTTTGCGGCCGATGAATGACAAGAGAATTTCCTGTGTAGGATAGAAGTGCAACTATTCATCCTCCAAATTTTGTGGGAAAAGGGAAGATCATCTACAGTAGTTGGACTTCCAACGAGTGCTTTTGCATAATTTTAATCCAACAATTCCCACGGTGTGAAAACAGATGATTTCCACGGTTATGAGCCTGTCGTTTAAGGGTTAAGTTCCTTTCAGCAGCTTCATATTCATCAATTCAGATCCTCTCAACAGTTTTTTTCGATAGTGAGTGCAGAAATGCAAAAGAGCAAGAGTCTCTCAATCTTCATCTTACTCACAATAGTCAGCACCTCCAACAAGCCGCGGTACAAGCATCACTACTTCATTTGATTTATTACCTCCCATTCACACCAGCTTGGCTTCTTAAGAGACGTTATGGGTGGGGCGGACTTGTTGAATCCAACTTGCAAAATGGATGCCTCCCCATTTTGCAAGTCACATTTTGTAGGACGCATGGTGATGTTCTAAGAGCATCGCCACTGTGACACGGCCAAAAACTCACGGCAAAGAGGCCTTGGCATGCTCAATTGGCCAAGCGGGCATGATGACTTTCAAAGCCCCCACTGTGACACACCATGTGGACCTAGGATCATTAATGTAAAAGCTAGAAGTGTAGACTGTGGACCATTAATGTAAAAGCTAATTCTAAATTTAATTAAAGATCCTTAGTGATTGTGCACTATTCCACTACTCCACTGCTCCATTGATTTGTTCAAATGAATTTCAGATGTTATATTTTTCCTCCAAAACTAGTGTATTTAAGGCTCATTTTCAAGAGCCCTCGACACTAAAAAACCAAGATTTACAATGGACACCCTTGCACAAAATCTTGAATAGAAAAATCATAATCATTCATTTTTTAAATCAGATTTTTGTGCTAAAACTAAATTCAACAAAAATTTAAGAAATATATAAATTAACTAAAATAATAAATTGTTTAAAATTATGTTTAGCTTAAAAATATTATCAACAATAGAATTTGGTGCCTTAGAGATTCAGGGATTAATTGGGAGTTTAGAAAAAATAACATAATGAAAATTTCATTATTTTCATTCATTCACTTTTGATTGAAGGACCAAGGAGCCCACTTTGATCTTTTTTTCAAAACTTAAGTAGGCTATATTTGTTAAGATTAGTGAGCAGAACACTTAGGCACTCATGTGTGAGCTCTATGTATGGGCTTTCTTTAGTTAGGAGTTGTTTGTAGCCAACCAAGGTGCTAGTAGAGAGGGACAACCTTTTAATATAATGAAGTGAAGTGAAGATAGAGTGAAGTGAGAGTGAAGTGAAGTGAAGATAGTGTGAAGTGATATAACCCATAAAGATAGTCATGGTGCTTATTGGTAAAATAGTATTGAAGAGAAAGCCCCTTGCTAAGTTTATTACCCTTTC